>JAQFYE010001955.1:0-20093 GCA_034694305.1 Protaphorura glebata | reverse complement strand
CCGTACATTCTTGTTGTAAGGTGTATTTTTGGACATCTGGATTAGAAGTAAATTAGGGCCTTTACATTCAAAGTTATTTCTGTTCACGCAAATCCAGATTTACCCAGAAATTAACCCTACAATTGAGGACACATTTGAGGGAGAAAACTGCAAGAAAGGTTGTTATTGTTACATGTTAGTAGTATACTCCGTTGATATCTGTAAGAAGGCAGGTCCCGAATACTGGTCCGCGAAGATAAGTATCCGACATTTCTCACCACTCACAACTGGCGCACAAAAATTGGGATTTGAGCTTCTGACAACAACGCCATAGGAACTTTCAGATGACAAACTGAACAAAACTAAACTTCACATGTCAAAACTAACAAAATCGCTTCTGAATTCTGCAGAAAAGTACAAAATATGCCATGGTCGTCGTCAGTTCATGAACTCCAATAATCAGTAGTTTCAAAGATTTCTTATCGTTACGTTATTACGCATAACGAGCGACAAGTGTAATCCAATTACCGGTACTCGACTTCCTTTGTTCTGAAGCCTGGACGTCCACTATTTCATCATTTTATAATGACGGTCCGTGACTTTATTGTATTAAGTTGAATGGTTCCCCACGATTAATCAGTTGACTGCCACGATTTAGACTAAAGAAAAGAGCAGTATTCTCTTTGTGTCATATTTTATAGCGTATATTCTTTTGTGACCAAACACCGTAACTGTGGATATCAGATATCAAGGCTTTAGGCAGGCTTAAACGGACGGGTGACGTTAAACTTCATGAAATGCGGATCGTATAAGAACATAAACCGGCATTCCAATACACATTTCAACTCTAAGAACTTTGTTCTACATATTATTTTAACAACCAGCTCGCCCGGTTCAAAATTAACAGCGAAACGGCAAGAGCTGCAAAGTTGGAGGTCTCCATAACCTGGCAGTTCTAGAAATGTCCTTTGAGAGAGAAACAAAAATACTTATAAAAAAGTAATTGGATCTACTTCCTGTTGTCTTGCAATTCACAGCGGTCCTTCTCCACGTCGACCTCCGAAAAAGATGTTTAATTTAGAGTTTTAAAAATGTGCATTAATATTATCAGACGTCTTTTCTCTGCGTCACGCGAATACAGTATTTTCTAAGAATTTTGATTTTTAAGAGTTTTCGAATTCTTTTTCGGCATTTGTGTTAAGTTAATCTTCTAGCTTCTAATTCTTAAGAAAGCCATGGAAATATACTTCCCATATATGGGGTTGCTTTAGTTTAGTCTGTGTAGAATATGCGACCAGTTTAAGGCAACAAGATTGCTAAATGGAACATGTAAGAAAGAGTACTCCATTGAATTGTAAAACGCACAATGACAAGGTGGTCAACACAAAATTAAGGTTTGCAATTGTAACCCAACCCTTAAAATCAGAAATTCTGACGCATAATTAATTGTTCTTCGTAATTTATCGTTGACATGATGACAGTACGTAGTCCGTACGTAGTACAAATTAAATGGAAAGTATTATGTACTTGAATATGCAAATTAAGTAATAAACAGCGAGTGACGACATGAAAATAAACCAGTTTTACTTTTCCTTCATACCGTCGAACTCAAGTAAAAACGTATATAATAATTTGGAGACAAAATATACTTGCTTAACTTGTGTCAGTGACATGTCTAAGAAGGGAACCTAGTGGTTAGTGATTCCACGGAATATCGTAAATTATTCTGGTTGTATTTCTAGAAATAAACTTTCTGTGATTCAGAGAAAATTTGTTGACTTTTGGTTTCCTGTTAGTTGGCGTGATTAAAAAAATAAAAAAAAATCAGTTTTTATCAATTAAATCTAGTCTCAATTTGACTCAACAAAAGTTGAAGTCTTTGTAATCTACATCCACCACAAATATGAAGTTTTATTATTGTTATTTACAAGTTACCTATGTTTTAGTCCTGCTACAAAATTATATTGGATTCAGTAGTTCAGTTAGTCCGGGATTTGGCTACTATTGCACACGACAAGGAAGCCATGCCTCCAAATTAACATTTGACGAAGCAAGGTAATTGTGTTCTTAATTAATTAGCTGCAGTAAATGACCTTACCGGTTTGGGCCCAGAACTGACAACAGAGAGGTTTAAAGTTTTGCGCATACCGCAGTAATACCGCTGAATTTCTGTTGTTGACACGGAGGGGTAAGGACTCCTGAAGTATAATATCGGCAATCTTGAAATTACAATACAGATTTTGTTTGTTTTGACAGTATGAGCGTAACTTGTACGAAAGCGTTGTCAAATTATTTGGATTTTAACAACTATGCAGCTCGCATATACGTAATGCGATGAAGAACACTAATTGACAATTGCATTATTGTGTAGACAAACTTGCCAAAGTATACCGTCAGATGGGGACTTGGAGCAGTACGAATTTGGCCGAATTGCATGTCGACTTTATAAATATGGACAAAGAGGTCCTTGCGAAACGGACAAGGTATTTGTGGAACGGTCTTCCGGGGGTGTCAAAAGTTCATGTGGAGTTTGTATCTGCGATGACAACAGAGGTCCTCGACCATTTCTCCGAGAACAACTTACCAATCAGTGTTCTTACATTTATGACCAGGTAATCAGGCCCGGACTGGCCATTGTGGCGATGAGGCGTTTCCCGCGTGCGCCCCGAGAAATTTAACATTAGGGGCATGGAGGTAAGGCGCCCTCCGCCCCATGCTACTAATGTTGGCGCCGCCAGCGCCCCTAGGTCGCCAGTCCGGCCCTGCAGGTAATCCTGAATACATTGCGAGCTATTTACCAGTTTAGTTTAGTAATTCTCTTTTTAAATAGAGATTCACGAATTAAGTTCACACAATGATTTTTTTAAAAGCTTGTAAATATAGATATCATTGCTTATTTTGTCCAGGGTACCTGTCCTGACGGAGAATGGCTTGTGTTGGATCGACCTTCCAGACAACTTGTCTGTGAGGAAAACCCCTGCATGAACGAAGATGGCACTACTGGGCATAATCGGGTCCTTTTCAGTGGAAAATGTGTTGGACTCTATTCACGTAATCCAGCTTGTGAGCAATATGAAGACGTTGGATTTGTTTATGGCAGCCCAGTACCGACCTGCGTTAGACCGAGCAGTACTCCGGATCGTGGAATAGCCAGTATTTCTCAAGACGAGGTCAAATGTACAAATGGCAAATTTCGATCCCTCTCTGGTCGATGTCAAGCAAGTTGGATCTGGTAGCTGTATTCATAATTTAATTATATTCAAAGTAAACTGGGCTAAATGTCCCCTATTTGGTGAACGTGCTTGAAGTCCCCAACACATTACTGAGTTATTGGGGACATTTCACACATGTCTTATGTCTTTCCACGACATTTTTACACATGGAAATATCTCATAACAATGAATGTACAAAATGGTTGAATAAAATCTACATTCCGATAATTATTCAAAGGTGTCCATTGTAATTCAGTTTTAATTTATGGCATCACTCATTCTGTTGTAAAATTATGGTCAGTCAAATAAGTTCGTTCGTGGTACGCGCCAGGGCTTTCTTCACTGTAAAGTGAGGTGATTTGATCTCTCGGACAGACAATGTACGGCAGTTAAATCATACATGCAGTAAAAAAACCCGATGAATTCTTATATCTAGTATGATAGATATCTAGATGGTATTAAATTGTCTATTTTCCTCATCCTCCCATTCGTTTTGGCAAAAAATATCTCAAAATTTGTGTAAAACTGAAAAAAAAATATGACACAGTATTTTGTCATGTCAAAAAATAATATTGTTTTGGCTGCGCTTTGGGCGATAAATGATAACATGGAACAGGCGGCAAATTCTTCAACGTTCATGTCGTCATATTATGCATATGTAACCATAAATTTTCGGCCAATTAATTTAATTCATTAGCTATGTTTGAATATCAATTCTATTGATCCGTAACGTTGGATGGCAGCATGCCAACCAGGGTTTGCCCTTTCGAAGTGGTCAGTTACTCCTGACCTACCCTGTATAGCATAAGGTAGTCATGATGAAGCAGAAAAATTAAATCAGTACACTTTTAGACTGGCAATTAAAATTATAGTCGTACTTTAGTAAAATGTCATACGATGTAAAAATAATGGTGGCTCTAAGAATCAAACCCAGGAAGGACTTCTGACTTTCACCAGGGTAAATGAATATTAGAGAAGTAAATGACCGATTGACGATATAGAAGGCTCGTGCCGAATAGAGGGCGGGTGTAGAAAAGAGGGCAGGTATTTCTCCGGCTCTTTTCATATAACCTAATGGTGTAAGTGGTGAAAGTCTTTGACCTCTGACCTAGCGTGAATGAATAGAAGGCGGGTCTTCTATTCGGTCATTTACGGTATTCATTTACCCTGGGTTTTCACTATACTTCAGAGTCCAAAGTCACGATGCCCCATTTAATTACTTGGTTCGATGTGGATGCGGGAGTCAACACTTTTCAAAAGTGAAATAATTTTGTTCTGAATCTGAGAACAAGAAGAGAAGTAAAAACAGAAAGTACTGAAATTGGAACTGAAGTGAAGTCTCTGGATTTTGGACATTTCAGAGGAAAACCACTGGACAACTGTGCCAACTTGTTAATACATTTTCTAGGTAAGTTACTTTTACTTTACAAGATAGCCTAGACTCCCCAGACTGACCAAACTCTCATCATCCGATTATTCAATTCAATTTATTCAGACGCAACACCCTATACAAGACAGGTTATTAGGTCACATAATTAGACCTTACTTAACTAACGATCAAAATGATAGAATTGAACTAACAATTTTCACACAATTACTTCAAGGAATACATTTAAACATACATTGCGCATCAGTCTTGCTTGAGGTATCAATACCGGTCAACATTACACAACAACTGCTGGAATTTTTTTTTTAAATATTGTATAAGAATCAGATGAGTTAGAACAAAATTCAGTCCACAATTGAGTTCCTAAGAATGCAAAACACTTTTTATCAGAGTCCGAGGATGGTGAAACACTATGATGAACGAGTGTTATATATGATTGTGCACTTCAGAATTTGACTTGAATAGATTTTTTAGGATTTCCGGGCCAACATCACATTTCACAATTTTGTACATAGTACATAATAATTGTCCGATAACACAGTTTTTTAGGGCCTAGCCATCGCAGTTCAGAGTTTAACTTGTCCGTAATTCCATCCCTACGACTAGTTTTCATGACCAATCTCGCAGATGTTTTAATGACACGGACGCGGACACATTATTTGAAATTTAAATTTTTTTTTTATTATAATGATGCTTGTATTGTTATTGTACATGTTTTGATTCGGTGAGTGTCTCAAATGTTAGATTATTTGAACATGAAAGAGGCCGATACTTGAATGCATTACATGTTATTGTCCCTTGGGCAATCTTTGTATGGAAGGCAGTGACCATAGGCCGAAACCCCGGTAGGCTTCAGTAGGCCTGGCCTAGCTTCGATTTTGCGATTTTTACTTAATTCAGTCTAGATAAAACTCAGTTCTCTCGTAAAACATCACAAATTGTAATGCTATCGGTGGGAAAAATGAATTCGTTGTACCTAAAATGGACTTTCGCAAATCTGAGGAGCCTAGGCTGGAAAGCTATGAGGTTTCGGCCTATGGCAGTGACTGAATAAAAAGTTTAGTATTCAAAAAAAAATAATAATTTAATTTCTTATCGGGACATACTATTTACTATTTCTCATTGTATTCCCTTTGTTGAAAAAAACGGCCCGAATGTTGACGACGGTGTAAACTGAATTCTCATAAAAACAATTAACTAACTAAATGTTGGATAATTTATAACGGATGACATGGTGAGGGTTTTTTTGAATGAATTTCAAGGTTCTTATTCAATTCAAGCTTTCGAGTACATTGTCCGTACTCATCATCAGGACGTAAGATCGCCAACAAAAATAGCAAATTTTAACAACCACAGAATGAGTGTAGCTCAAAAAAACCCTCACCATGTCATCCGTTATAAATTATTTAACATTTAGACTCGTCCATGGTTTTAACGGCTTAAAAAACTCAATTAACTAACTATTACGGTGGTCTTTGCAGTTTGGTAAATCCGGAAATAACTAAAATAACATTTATTTCTACATATTTTGACAGGTCAAATTCAGCACAGTGCAGACCATCGCTAAAGAATGATTCGTCGACCACCGACAAGAATTGAGTTGAAGAATGAAGATCTTCAAGAATTTGACTATTTTCAAAAAATGGAGAAAAAGCGAACACCTCCATCAACCCAAGAGTCACAAAAACTTTTACGACAGGAGAGGATTGGATATGTGAGTGGAGCATTATCAGCAAGAGCACATTTCCGTCGTGTTGAAACTGCAACTGCCGCAGCTGCTGCGGTCGCCGCGGCGGGGTCATCAAGTCAAAGTACTGCTACACCCACTACTGCCAGTGCCAGTACAGCAGCCGCCACCGCTGGGTCAGAATCTGTTAACCAAGCAGTTACTGGTGATGGAGACAGTGGGGACATTGACAATGAGTCTCTTGCAGAGTCACTGATGACCGCCACTGGCACGCCGGATCTCAGCACTAATATGAGTATGGATATTTCAGACTGATTTCTATTATACCCGATTCCTATTCCTATTCCTATTCTTATGGTTCTTCAAGTAATATTATATTGAACAATAGTATCAACATATTTTGTAAGACTAATATTTACTTACAAATAAACTAAAAGTTCTTCTTCGTAATTGTTGTTGGGTTCAGTGATTATTATTATTCGGCTTTCATAGTTTTAGCGTCAGAAAGCAAGTACGAAAGAGTTCTGAGTGATAATGCTGAAGGACTAGGTTGGAAATTATGCTTTCTAGAGAGAAACTTATAGTTGGAGTGGGAAAAATTATAGCTTCCAGAAAAAATAAGGAATTCTTATTGATTTTGGAAAAATTTTTGAATTTATTTACAAAAACTTAACTACACCTAATAAGTTCGTTATAAAGAAACGAATACGAACGAGTAACAGTATAACGGAGGTGACGTTAATCATTAGTTCCAACTAAATGAAACCTAATTCCTGACCTTTCACTTTGATTGTTTGTCTGAATTAGGTATATGAGCCTTTTATTTATTTTGTATTCTATTTGAATCTGAGGTGAAAGCAGGCAGTATGAGAAACGATGTACCAATAAACTCACATACACACAAATTCTCATCTAATCAAACGTGAGTATATATTTCGTTTCACTAAATCCCTTCATGGCATTCTCCAAGGCTTCTCTGTACTTGGCCAGGGGTAACATTTTATGAATGGGTGGAGCAAATTTCCCTTCGTTACACAATCTTCCAATTTCATTGAACATTTCTAAGCGAGTATTCACAGAACTTGTTTTATTCCATCTGGACATCCAAAATCCACGGAGGATGATGTCATTAAATATTAGATGAGAAGTGGGAATTATGACTGGTTGACGCGACATTCCTCCATAAGTTACATGGGTTCGACCAGGCTCTAAAAAAATCGACAAAATTGTGAATTTATTATTTTGAAATGTGTATGCAAAAATGGAGAGATGTTTAAATGTAATCTTATGCAATGAAACATTCCTAAAAACAATAATTTTACCTAAAACTCGTAGAATGTCAGTACCACTCTTGCCCCCAACACAATTAAGGGCAAGTTGTGCTTGAATATTTTTCCCGACAGTTCTCAATTCCTCTTCAGTGATGACAGACGTGTTGGAATCCCCCAAAGCAAGTAATCGATCCTTCAACTCTGTGAAATTCTCACGATTCCGTACAACGGACACAGACTTGAGTTTAAACTCACGACAAAATTGAATCACGGCTTGTCCTACGGCTGAGTTTCCTCCATTTTGAATGACAACGTCTCCTGGATTAAGCTTTTCATAATCCTTTAGCATTCTGTAGGCTGTTGGCGGATTTACTGAAATTGTGGCTGCACATGCTAAATCAATTTCAGGAATCTTGAACAAATAATGAAAGAGAGAAGGTAAATTCCAAACAATTAAAAGCTGCAATAAAGGACATTACATAGGCCGAAACCACGGTAGGCTTCAGTAGGACCTGGACCTGGAATACCTTCGATTTCGCGATTTTTACTGAATTCATGTACAGGGTGTCAAATATGTATTGTCCCCCCTACAGCAGTAACTACAATAGGTACAGACACACACAATACATCGTCGAAAAGATCAGCTCAAATGCTATCTCTGACATCATTTGAGCGCATTAGCGCCCTGCGTTCGCGCGCAGCGCGCGCTGGAAGAAGAAAAATCGGGTTTTTGCCGTTTTTTAGCCGCTTTTTCACGGTCTCCCGTCTGAATGGCCGTGAAAACTTCTAAAATTCGAAAAACGAACTTCACCACCGCATTCCCAAGAGCATTCAGCAAATTTTGAGCAATGGCTCGAAAATTTCTGAGCAAGTCGGTTTTGTCTCAAAATCTCATTTTGTGTTTTCGGAAAAAGCGAAATTTTGAGACAAAACTGACTTGCTCAGAATTTGTCGAACCACGTCTCGAAATTTGCAGAATGCACTTGGGAATGCGGTGGTGAAGTTCGTTTTGCGAATTTTTGAAGTTTTCACGCCCATTCAGACGGAAGACCGTGAAAAAGTGGCTAAAAAACCGCAAAAACCCGATTTTTTTTCTTGCAGCGCGCGCTGCGTGTGAACACGATATGTCAGAGATAGCTGAAATGATATGTCAGAGACAGCATTTGAGCTGATCTTTTCAACGATGTATTGGGTGTGTCTGTACCTATTGTGGTTACTGCTGTAGGGGGGACAGTACATATTAGACACCCTAAAGATAAAACTCAGGTTTTTCGGAAAATATTACAAATTGCAATGCTATCGGCGGAAAAAAATGAATTCGTTGTACCTCAAATGGACTTTCACAAATCTGAGAAAGCCTGGGATGCAAACCTATGAGGTTTCGGCCTATGGGACATTACCAGGATAGACATTGTGTTTGAGTATTAAAAAAAGTTATACAATTTTCATTCTGTTTGTGCCTCTGGATAAGATCGGAACACCTCTCGAAAAAAGTGAAACGCAGGAAATTAATTCAGTACTGTATGGGAGTGTCATTATATTTGTGAGTGAATCTGTTTCTATCAAAAGTCGGAAGGAGGCCCCAGGAATGTTCGCACTGAAATTGTTGCGGCTCTAAAGAATTAGTCTGGATTAATAGAATTTTATGACAAATCCGAATATGCAAGAATTAGCCAATTGGCTCAATTTGACCATACTGATAAAAGTTATTAAGTATGGGATATTTGGACGTTCATGGTTTGAACTTGTCTCCGTTCACTTGTATGGACAGGGCTTCAATTCCTATTCGGATACTTTTTGCTTAACAGACAACATATTAATATTTTATTTTAATTTTGTTTTTGAAACCCCAATTAGTTAATTCTTCCTAGTAAAATCGGCTTTAGTACAAATGATAACGAAATGTCCAATTCTGGTAACGTCCCTTCGAAATAAGAAATATAAAAGTAATTACAGGAAGAAATTCTTCATTTGTCCCAACTGTATAACCTTGCCAAGTCCCAACTCCAGGATGTTCAGGAATCACCCATTGACCTGGAGAAAGACTCAAGGGGTTTGGCCCATCTCCGACCTTGACGACAATTCCTACGCCTTCATTGCCCGGGACGGCCGGCAATGTCTTTGGTTTAATCGGATATGTCCCTTGGATTGTATTGATATCTGCAGGATTAACTGGAGATGCCACCATTTTGACTAGTATCTGAAAACAACAGACAAAACATTCCAAATCAAAACTCGATTAAATTAACGTAAAGCACGTTTGACGCAACTCTATGACTAATTCTAGACTGAATAAGAATAGTGTCAAGTTAAATATTTCAAAGTCCTCACCTGGGACCTGGGATATGGAACTACAAAAAGTCTCAGGGATTTAGTGACCGAATATTCGGTATTCGGTCAAGTAGTTGACATAGACCGAATAATAGCTGAATGTTCGGTTGACAAAATCCCTCAAAAAGAGTATCTACGCACAGACCTGTCCAGAACTAAAGTCCTTAATCGACTTAGATCCAATTATTCCGTTGCCGAATAGTAACCGAATATACGGTACATCTCTAGGTATAAGTCGGTATAATATAATGGTATAGGTTATAGGTTACAGGTAGCCTCATATCATAATCCCATACGGAAGGTGACTGGCAAAATTTGTCATGAAGGTCAACGGGGATTCTCCTAGTAACAGGGGTACCTTCCCTAAGCCAAATGGACAGCAAGCAAATATGTACGAAGCGGTGGTCTAGTTTGACCATTCCTCACGGTACGACGGAAGTCAATCAATGTGTGTAGAGCAACGAGCAGCTGTCACTAGTACTACGCCGCGCGCCGTACTGTTATGAAATGGACTGACTGAAATCACTGAAAAATATCAGTGAATATTTTAATATATCTTTGATTGATACCTGCTCCGGTTCCATTTTGTCAATGTGAAGTCCTTCTCTTCTTACGACATCTAAAGGTTCCCCAAAGTTGGCATAGGCAAGGCGATGGGAAGACACGAAGCGTTTGGTCGTCACTACTGAGGAACAGCCCCCACCAGTGGATATGGAAAAAATCCGGCAGCCTGACCTCCTTAAGACTGGTCCCCACATTTTAATCAGTTGTGATGGACTGAATGTTAAATTTCTTGTTAAAATTCAAAATTATGATTTGAACTGTGATAAGTGCTTATCGACTTAGACTTATGTTTTGACTCACAATTTCTCAGTTATCTATTCTAAGATTGACCAATAGTATGAAATATCAGTGAAATGTTACTATCCAGTTTTCCAGTTACCAGTTAATTGAAAGTTTATGATGCAATAAAATTGGACTTTGAAATTCTGTATTGATTGAAATGAAATGTGAATTTCTTCCCGCCAAGAATCTATTGATAAACAAATACTCTCGCCTTGCCCCCTGATTCTCAAATGTACACATTTCGTGGCATCTGATATTATGCGCACTGATTGTCTTACATTCCAGTTTGCAGACATCAAACCGTGTGATAAAGATAGCAATCTTACATTAATCAATTATTTAGATCTGGATTCTATTATTTACGATTAAAAATTAGCGGATGCACTCTAGCTTCTAGCATAATTGTGTGGCTTTTTCCCTGCTGCTGCTATAGGTCTGAATTCTTAGGATATGCAGTTACTGTTGCTACTTGGTTGCTTGAAAGAGGTCTCTTCTTCACTGGTGTCGCCCTATAGTACTAGGGGTACCTTCGCTAGGCCAAATGGAAAGTAACCCACTCTGCACTTTGCGACGTTAGACCATAAAGTAATGGGGCGGATGGCAGCTTACTATATTTAAAAATTCGTGAAAAACTTGAACTTAGATCCCATTCATGGAGAAACCCGACATTCGGGACACCTATCACCATTACTGAAACAAAGTCATTAATGACCTCTACTACAGGGTGTCCCAAAAGAATATACCGGGTATCAGAAATTCACTGTTTCGAAAATATTGACTAAAAATTCAAAAGAGAAATTTTTATGGAAATTTCGAAAGGACTTGTTTTTTTTTACAATTTTTACATTTTTCGATTAGTGACAGGTGTTCTCGCTATAACGGCCTTTGTCCTCCCACCGCTTAATAACGTTATTAGCATGGACCATTCCGATTGCTTGAAACCGAATTCTACGCATCCGCTCGTCGATATTTCTTTTCATGTTTCAAAATTTATTTCCAAAATTCCAAAAATAATTTTGAAATTATTTTTAGCAAATTTAGCAAAAATTAGAATGGCCGTTATAGCGAGAACACCTTTCACTAATCGAAAAATGTAAAAATTGTAAAAAAAAACAAGTCCTTTCGAAATTCCCATAAAAATTTTATTTTTGAATTTTTAGTCAATATTTTCGAAACAGTGAATTTTTGAAACCCGGTGTATTCTTTTGGAACACCCTGTACTATCAGAACAGGTCAAGCTTGGCACTTGCCACGCTCTAACATGCGATACCGGACATGAGAGGGAAATAAAATATAATTCCAAAAATTTTGACAAGATTTTGTATATTTTATTTCTTGCAATACTCCTCTTTCTTCTTGGTATTTATTATGGTTTACACAGTAGTACGCAGACATAGTCCAGCAATACACTTGAATATCATTCAGTCTGACACAAATATGCATTAATCACTTCATAATGGCGCTCACGGTTTTTTCTTTTAAAAACTACACATTGTATTGGAATAACATTCACATTTTTCGGGTAGGCAGACAGACATACATTTGCTTCACAATTATACCAAGTATATCATTTCCAATCAATCAATCAATCAATTGACTCCAAACTTCTCTAATTACAATTTTCACATATTCTACATATCATTGGTTGGTATTCAAAAATACGTATCATCATTTTATTCGCAAATTATCCTTCCAAACTGTCAAAACGATTCTTCCATTTTTTAAATTCCGAGTCCGTCACTGTCACACATTACGAAAATTATTCTTCTTTCAAAAATCTTCCAAAATTTTCGTCTTCGTTGTTGTAAAAACATGTGTCATTCTTAAGATGACCGATGACGGTGACCTGAAGCTGACCATACACAATTACGTAGAAATTACTCACGCACAATGTGGTTAACACATTTGTATCTAAATATTTTATAGTACAAGTATATTAATTAATTACTCATATAAACTGGCGTAATTATTACAGTACAACAAATATGGTTGCGAACGAGTTTTAGTAGTCCCGAAAAACTTGACTTTTTTCTCTTATGGCAAATGTAAAAGAAAAGTCCTGGGTCATTACTGTCTAGTCTGTCTATATTTTCTAAACATTTATTGTCATTTTATTTGAATTCTATCCGAGAAGAAATTGTCAAAATTCGGTTAAAAACTTCTGTAGTCGGTTATATCGCATCAAAATTGAAAGATTTGAAAAAAGCACTACAATTTTTTAGTTTGTGCGTGGAAATTTTAGAAAATCATTTGTATAAATGCCAATGAATTTAATTTTTTCAAAATTACAAAGCCTTGACGTTCTTAATTATTACAATTTTCATAATTCTATTTACCTCATCTTTTCATACAAATGCATCATATTTAGAATTATTACTTTTCCAAGCTAAATGCTGCGACCCATTTATTACTTTTTCTTTTTATTGACACATTTCCGCCTCTGCTACTGCCATTTTAAATGCAACCTAGAATTCAAAGAGTACAAAATGTCCAGAGACACAACATTCACATAGATACGAATAATTTATGAGCAATACAATTTATGAAGCTCCGACTATTTTACAAACAAATTCCAATTTCTTTGATATTAAAAAGATGAAACAAAATCAAAGTGGAAGGTCCGTAAAGTTTTGGAAAAGTGTAATATACAATTTCAAAAAAAATTGAAAGAAAATTTATCCAAAGAAAAAATCAACAAATCCCTAGGAAGTCAATAGAATTGGAAGGGAATTTAATGTTTAAATAAATACGGATATAGTGACACCTGTGTAAACGAATATTATCGTCTAAGACCAATACGAAACAAAGGTGGTAGGAATCGAGTAGTTTTTCTTTTCAAAACTCGCCAAATATTCCAGGTCGGATATCTGACCTAAGCTTTTCCCGCCAGGTCTTACAACAATCAAATCCTTACATCAGTTCCTACGCATCATGTAATCAATTAAAATAAAGTCAATTCTGTACAAGTGTCCTCGTAGTAATCAGTTATAGTGGTCCAATTTTCCCCCGTGTCCCAAAAGTGAAATCGCTTGGTGTCAGCAGAGGTCAGGTCAGAGTATGCTACATGAAGAGGAACCATGACAACAGCAATAGGACTGTTTACTCTTCGTCGGTCGACAATTCATTTCCCGGACGACTTCGGCAAATACATCATTCACATTTGTTCGATTCTTTGCTGACGTTTCTATGAATGAACATCCCCAAAGTTGTGCCAAAGCCATCCCCTCATGCTTAGAGACATCACGTTGGTGCTCCAGATCTACCTGTGAATTAATACAAATAAACTGATTAATATTTTTCATAAATACAAATTTTGCAATCACAATATTAGATACGATGATTTGGATGTCAACTCCATAGACAATACAATGTCGAAGCCCATCACACGACACCGACTCATTAGTGAGTGTCGGAATTAGAAAACGGATTCGAAAAAGAATTTACTAGAAGTCTCGAAATGACATAAAATCGATAAAAATAACTTAAGGGCTTCATTATAATGTTTTCCCTGTCGTAGTGTCAAGTGTCAATCAAGTGTAAGTCAAAGTCAACAATGTGGGCTGTGGAACGGAAAAAATAAAACACCGTTAAAATGTCTTGCGGTTAGTCTGCGTCTGCCTTGACAGACATCCGCAGGCACCGGTAGGTAACTAAGAATGACACCTGCCTCAGTATGCCCTGACGCATTTTTCTGCAATTTTTGGCAGATTACAGCAGAAAGATAGGATTCTTACTAATTAAAACGTCTACTCTTTCACTTCGACCTGTCCAAGTCCAGAGTTGGCATTTGCAATTGGCTTGTGCGCAATAGAAAATTGCAACCAATAAAGCCGTTCCGCCAAAATATAATAATTATTTATTTGTGTAAAAATGAATCGAATTCACAAGGTTTCCTAATTTATCCAAGCCAAATAGTCCACAAACTGAAATTTTTGCAATTCGGTAGAGACTAGAGTTAGAGATAGAATATTTTGACCCTTGTCTATAGGTCGCAATGTCATGAAGCTGGATGGCAAAAACGTTTTTTTTTCGAAATACTACTAAATTTCCAAAGGAATTAATCATTTCTATTTCTAAATTTTCTTCGTTCGAAGCGAAAAAAAAGTATTGGATAAGCCATCCCACAACGAAACTAAATTAATTCGCTGAGCTACACGTTTGATAAACGTACTTGTACATTTATTTGTTCTCAAGTGACAAACTGACTTTACTTGAGAACAAATAAATGTTGATCATTGATCAAAAGAAGTGAAATTAGAGAAGATTCTACCAATACCACACGATACCACACGATTACACACAGTCAAAGTCTCGTGGAGAGAAACTCTTCAAATTCCAATTCAATTCCAACCCACAAAACACAGTCTTTTCAGTATCGAAAAGACAAAATAAAATTAAAAGTGAATTAACGAAAGAGACCCCAATCGCTATAATATGGTCAAATTCAGTAAGCAAGACGAGTCAACCGCACACAATCCGTCAGTCATTAGCAAGTCTAAACAGGGTCTCGAATGTATTTGTAAACTGTGAAATGGGCTTCTTGGCCAAGTGGGTAAGCTTACTTTTTTGTAATCTAATAATATTAAACAGAGTTCAATAGATCAAGATATACATTTAGAGAGAAATTCATTGTGCATTAATCCTTCATTTTGATTCAATGCTATCAGAGTCATGGTTTGGTGCTTGAATGCGGTTGTGGTCCAAATGATACACGAAATATTCTGTTCTTCAAAAATTAATTGCCCCTCAATCTCTTCAATTTTACGAATACTTTGATATCGCTTAATGATTGACTCGAAATTTCGAAGTTAGGCAGACCATGGACGCTGCTTATGTCAAATTTTAACATGGGTATTCGTTAATCGCCGATGATTTTATATGATGTCACAACAACTACGGAACGCGGTGCTTTAGAGAAACTTGTGTCCATCGGAAGTTTTCCTTTCTACTAGAGGTACCTTCCGCACACCAACATAATTTGTGCCAGAAACGCCCGGGGAATGTAATTTTTAAATTCTCTAAAATAAAACTCGTACATGTTTAGTTTGTGTGGAATGTGTGGTTCCTCAGAGAGACAAAAAATATATGTGAAACCCTATACTAATCTTGAAAAGTGTGACAGACTGACAGACTCCACTCAACCACAATCAATTCGAAACCTCATCTAGAATCACAAATCCAGTAATAATATCGTAATGGTTAGCCAACATTATCTTCAGATAGAACCTAACAGGCCATCCCGTTGTTGTCACGCTCAACCCCCATTAAGCTAAATTAAAAGTGATGAGATTCGCAATTTCTGTGAAAAAAAAATGAGAATGACTGGGTGGACGTGTAGCTGAGTCATGGAATTTCACATTGACGACGATGACAGAAAGTTCGGCCCAACCTTTCTTTGTAATGGCATTACCCGTCCCGATACCCGCTTGAATTTTCTTCACCACATACCACATTCTTATACTCCCAATTCCAAAATTCGGATAAGGGATGCCGTCGAGGTGTGCCGACCATTTATTTGGAATTGAATGAGCAAATTCCCAATTTTTATCAATCTAATTCGAATACACTATGCAAATTTTATTGTTAACTATCCTACTATCCTGAGAACTAAGAATTCGGGAATGGATTCAGACGTGCTCATCGATTGCCAATGGCAATCGATTTGCCATACATTCCAGACATGCAACAAATTGTATTCATGAATAAACGTATTTCGGTAATAGTAAAAAGTAATAGTAAAAAATACACGTTAAAGTGATATGATCAGCTGGGAGAAGTATAAAATTAGGGCCTAATTATGTTGTTTATGATATTTTGAATGGATTGTTCTGAATACCCTGAAAAGTATCAAGAATGTAAAAGCAAATTCATTTTAAATAACGATGATTCGTATAATTAATTAAATTTCAATCCAACTTTTAGTGGCACAAGGAGCCCTCACTTTCCTTTACTATGTTGACGGTTCTAAATAATTAATAATCTAAAATATTTGCTAAACCACTCGAATCGATTTCAAAACAAAATCGCAGCAGTGGTTGGTTTGAGGGAAATTCTGTCAGAAAAGTCTAATTAATTAAAAAAGCAGTAGGATGCCATGAATAGGACTTATGACACTCGACATATCCCATTAAAAGAATCAAACCCAAAATTGTAGTGGCTAGTGGTCGTTGGAGATTGGAATAAAAACTGGGCTTTCTCTCCATTCCTGTCCATCCGTCATCTGTGCTGTTGTGGGCTCAATTGAGTTTATTGTCCATGGAGACAATGAATAAATCCACAACAATACAATGCTCCTACTTACAGATGATGGAAAAAAAGAACAGGGGCAGATGCTACCACACAGCAGCAGCACGCATAAAACCTCTTCAATCTCTTCTCATTACGCAAATGACGACCATATAAAGTCTCGTTTCTGTTCATAGCAATTGCCTAATGCAAATTCAAAATGGAATGGCCGAAACAAACAAATCCCTGACAAATTGCCCACTGTGATTATTAGTGTCACACGACGACCGACCACACCACCATGACTTATATCTCGTGACGTAGCGTCACTGCATGTTCCGTGCAAATTTGTCGTAATAGGATTATTTGCACCAATTCTGGTTAGAGTGTCTAAGTGTCTAGTGTCTGGAATGTAAGACAATGCGTTTCTAGTAAAGCAAATACAAGAACACCCAGATTCACACGAGATTCTATACACAATTCGCAAATTGGAATGGTCAGTTTGCTGAATTTTTCATTTACGAATTTCTGGAAAGAAACAAACGAATTCCTATTTGTTTTCGATTCAAGCGACCGCCTATTGCCTATACAATTTGTAAATAATATTTATAATTTAGACGTATTCAACCCACCAAAAAAAATTTGTCTACAAATACAAGAATTCCAACATATTTGAACCTTTTTCACTGCTGGGATTTACCTGAATGTAATGGTCGAACCATACCTTACTCTATTTTACACGAAGGACCTAAAATCCAAGTAGCAGGGCTGTAATTCAACCAAAAATGAACACAAAAGACTTTCACACCTGGCTATTCACATGAAAAGAATAGAGTTTCAAGCAAAGCAACGAGAAGAGGATGATCTCAGTCTCTCAGTCTTCCATTGCAATTTTTTTTTACACACAACGAACCATCTCTATTTCCACGAATGAAGAGAAGTCCACGAAAAATTGCCTCTCCAATGTAAATGTGTATAGAGTACAGTAGTCATGTGTACGACAACGAACTCCCATTAGGAAATTGGCCTATAGCCAAGCAGTACTCGATAAAACTCACAAGGGACGGTTTTTCCATGTATAATCAAATCTAATAAAAATTACTGATGAACCAATTCTTCGTCAATGCACGCATTAATTCAAATTCAGTGTAAGGCATTCGATTGCACCTCACTTTGCCTCGGGATGTTACCCCTAGTGGTAGGGAAACTGCAATTAGCTAAAACAAACACTTCAAACAACTATAAAAAATTGAAAGAGCGAGTTTGAATGCTTCCATTGTAAAAAATCATTCATTTTTGGCAGATCCACAACTCATCTTAAATAATTTGTAATCCAACAAAATACTAACAAAAACTGCAGAAACAATTCTGGCTTCTGGTTATAATTCGGCATATGGCATTAACACTTAAACTTTATTTTTTTGCAACCATTCAATTATAATCCTCTGGCAATTTTGGCTCAACCACTTGACAGGATAATTTTTATACATACAAACATACAAACATTTTATACCAGGACTTATTACAATAATTACGAATTTGCACTAATCACAACTAACGGGTTTTAAACAAAGTGAACCTAATCACTACGCTTACTCCTACTTTAGAAAGTCTAAATTTTTAGTTTGCCAACAATTCGATGCGTACTTGACTAATAACGGTGATGATGTTTTGCGATGAGTGATTGTCAGCAGAATACTAGATAACAACAAAACAAGATAATTAGCAGCATATACTAATAATAAGAGAAAATCAGCTATTATCTACTTTTGACGTTAACGGAAACGTTTTGGGGTTAAGGACAATTTATAACGGTTTTATATTTTCAGGATCAGCACCATAACCATTACAAGACATTTATATATTTTTTAAATAAATCTTCTCCATTGAAGTTTTTCGCCCACTACTAGGGGGTACCGTCCCAACGTACGTAAAATAGGTAACGTCTGCGAGAAGCGCGATTATTTTTGTGTTGTCCCTTCCTTAAACTTTGAAACATCCAAACACTCTTTGTACTACTAGGGCAGGGGTACCTCTCACATACGTAGATTTGACAGCAATCCAATCTCTACGAGAATGGTTTGTAACTTTGCTTTCTCTACAATCACCTCTATAATCTCCTATAATCACCCTGCGCGGCAAACAACCGCTGAAGTTTTCTCCCTACCGCTAGGGGTACCATCCCGTACCTAAAATCAGCAAGGCGTGGCGTTATAAGCGTAAAAAAGTCGGACCAAAAATTCATTAATTTTCAGACCACAAAAACTCACGGGATTGGGATTTCGATTTGCAAATTACAATGGAGAGCTTAATAGCGTTCTTCTGGGATTCCCGTATTATGATTCGTGAGGTTAGGAAACAATACAGAGCACAAAGGAATCCGTGCACAGTGCACAGGTACGTTCAAAAACGTGAAATATGTATATACAATATAAGTATAAAAAAGTGTTACAATTACAATTCAATTCAATACAACTATGGACGAAATTTGAGGACATGAGGGACGTTCACCTCGTTCAAATATTGAACAGAATTTCTGCCTAGATAACCTCATGGAATGCTTGCATTACTTTCGCCCAGAATAAATAAGTGCAGAAATTTCGCTAGGATCTCCGCTCCGTCCCTGTAAAAATTACTCTCATTTTGTCATGCTGTGATCTAGATATTTTATGTCGTTCAGCTTATAAATCAACAGAACACACGTGCCATAAGTAAACAATGTGTGTACGACATGGTAGACGGTACTGCACACCGTAATCCACATTTTGTAAAATTATTTGTGTACACTTCAAAAAGTTTCCGGGTTTGCGGAGGAGCTTAAAGTAAAGTCCTTGCGAAAATAAACTCTGAAATATCCCATTATTTTATTTTGATCAGACAGACAGGACAATTGTCCAACTTTGCCGTGTCAATATATATATATGTTTCTGTCTCATATTCATTCTAATCTCTTCATAATCCAAACAATCAAACGAAATTTCAATTTACAGTGTAATTTCTATATGTATAAGGAATCCCATTCATCGCTATAAAGAAAGGTCGTTGTAATTGTAAAGAAGTAAGGTTTAATACATACGTCCCTCGCGACCGAAGGTCGCGACCAGCACCCTATTTCAGGTTTTAGACGAAAAAATCGAAATAAGATTAAAAATTTG
>JAQFYE010001954.1:0-20095 GCA_034694305.1 Protaphorura glebata | reverse complement strand
CCCGACCTTGACCCAGAATTCTAGCATCCCTATGGCATTTTGAATGTTTGAAAACTGAACCTGTCACTACACCTTAACGAGCTAATCACACCTGTGGCTATAAAAACGGGTGCGCCTGTTATGAACGAAACTTTTATGAGCGAAACTGTTATGTGCGAAAAAATACTGTTATGAGCGAAACCCGGGAAAAATATGACTACAGTGTTGCCAGTTTCTCACAACACGATTTGAGCCATTTTGACGTGTTATTTTATTTATTTTATTAAACCGATTTTATTGAAAATGAATTCAACAGTAAAATTAACCAATTGCGTCACGGATATGCCAATATAAAAATTCAAGCCATGGAAAGATATAACTCAAAACTCAACTACAAAATAATACAATATTCAGCTCAGTAATAAGTCTAATTTTCTAAATGGAAAATAAATGAAATTGCGTCCACATATTCCGGCAATGTAATACTTCCAGCAGAAAGTGAGGATTTTAGGTGCACAGGTTGCATCTTTTGGGTGTTGGGGCATTACCAGACTTCGGTCCCACAATTTCAATTTCTGAATCGCGTTGAACAGTTTGCATTAATTCAACCTCTTTTGACATTTATAAACTAGAAGGAAATTTTTCCCATTTTAAAAAATCCAGAGCACGTACGTACGAAGTTACTAGCTAAATGAACAGTACACTAATGATGTAGTTCATTCAACAACCAAACAACAACTGGAACTTACCTGCCTTATTAAAGTTATTAATATTTAGTATGAATAGCACGAAGTGCACTCGTACTTTCCGCGGCAACGTTAACATTTCATAGCTTGGAAGAACTGGCAACCCTGTAGCAATCTTTTTCACGGGCTTCGCTCATAACAGTATTTTTTCGCTCATAAAAGTTTCGCTCAAAACAGTGCATATAAAAACACCAGGTTTCGATATATTTCTCAACTCTCATTTTTGATTTTGGACTCAAAAATTCACAAAAACGATCTATTGCTGTTTCACGGTGAGTCAACAAAGAATTCGCTTCACTTTGAAATTTTGAAGAAACTGTTTTATCCATGCAAACAGTCGGATTGAATTTTCGAGTTGGACGACCGGGAGGGGTTGTTGACTCTAACGACTCGGTATCTCCATAATCATTTAGTGACATTTCGAAGTCCAATAATTGTGCTTGGTTGCTAAACAACCCCTATATATCAACATCCCTTTCAGGTGAGTACCGTACCACAAAGGCCACTATACACATTTTCAAAAAACCCATTTCGAGCCTACTTTATCAATGTAATATCTCAACTTTTATTAGGTCTATTTCATAAAATGTATATCTCAATTTTTCCTAAAGCCACTTCCAAGTCTTTGTAAAATTTATACTTTAGTTGTCCCCAAAACACCATCCAAGTCTACTTTACTTTTAAGGGAAAACCTGAGATACCATGTGACAACTAATTTATGAAACACCTCGCGACAACTAGTTTATAAAACAGCTCGTGGCGGAGTCAGTCCTATGGCTCGCCAACAAATCGCCAATCAGAATTACTACTTTCACTTTTTTCATCCGGAATTTCCTACCTGTGAGCTGTGACCAAGAGATATGAATTTGGTAGGGTCAATAAACCCTGTCCCCTCGTTCGTTCAACAGTTAGTGAATTTCCGTGCTTTCTGGGTTAAAATCGAGGTAATTTTTCAATCAAGAATTCTTGGTGACCTCAAATTTTGAAGAAAAACAAATTCAATGAAAATTTTGAGGTCTGCTCAGACCGATCGGCCCATTTCAAAATTATTACTTTAGCATTATTGGTTTGGCTGGACTGCGTCAATTGTGGCATTGGTTCTGGAGAACTCAAAAGCAAAGAATCAGCTATAAAGTGCCCAAATAAGTCAAGTTCGAAGTTCTGTTTCAGTTAACTATGAGCGACCTTGTTAGATAGTTTTCAGTTTTAGAACAGTTTATTAGATTTGTACCATTTTGTGTCACCCGAAGCGACTGGTGTACATTTCTCATCAAAAGAAAAGTACGACTGGGAGTATTTTCACGGTAAACTGATACAGCTGAAAATTTCAAAGAAATACCTTTGAGTCCATCGTTTTTGTTATCTGTAATTTTATATTCCTTCGTTTTGTTTGAAGTTGGACGCAGCCGCCATACTGGCCCATATGTATTAACTCGAGGTGTCCATGACTCAGTGAGTGCACGTTAGAGTGAAAATCCCAACAGATACATTTTTGAAGTTAATGTGAAAGCATGAACTTAGGATAGATTGAGATACAGTGCGGTTCTTGTGCATGTGCATATGATAGTATATTATGGCTATGATTTAAAATAATCCATGAATTCTTTCCACTTTCTCCCAACCAAAGCTGATATCATTAAATAATGTTTTAGTCAAATGGAGTCGTAAAAATAAAAACTTTTGACTTCTCCCGGTTGAACTCTTTCGCGCGGTTGCAATTCGGAACTCAGGATTGATTAACTGGGAACCATCCGCGTGTCCGTTTTATAATTCATAGTGCATAACACGTTTGAAATGAGTGTACTCAAATTAGTAGTACAAGTTGTATATAGTTAAGTGATCTGTCAATGTAAAATAAACTGACACGCCCTTTTATGTCTGCTAGATTAGAGCGAAACAGACAAAATTCCTGAGCTCTCGGGCAGGAATGTGGTGAATTTATCCGTGCATTTAACCAACTTTATTAGGAAGGGCACACGGAGGGCGTCAGCTCAAATATGCATGAAATAGCATTACGAAAGCACAACCAGATTTATTAGAACTCTTATAATCCTTGTAAATTGAAATGCCATATTTGAATAATTCATCCAGCTGCAACTCATGTAATATTGCCGGAAATCCATTCACATGCTACAATTTCACCTTTCCAAATTGCCTGTCATCTGAACCACACTCACCATATTTCAAAATGACAAAAACTAGTCAACCAGTCATCTCGATGCTACTACACCGCGGGAATAGCACGGAAAACGAGTTTCAGCTTTCAGGATTTTCTTCAAATGCATTTTGAGAACTAGCGCGATTACAAAACATTTTCTATCGTTGAATTTCTCTTCGGAGATTGGCCCCATCCTGGCACAAAACATGGGGAAAGTAGTATCTAATACCCAATTTTGAACGCGATTTAATATGGAATCTTCTTTATGTATCGCTCTGGTCTTTAGTTGTAGGCCATCGACGTGGCAATAAATCAAAACTCCCAAGTGAAGAGTGCAGTGCTTTCACTCGAACTGACTTTCCACCACACTGCGTTGGACAAAATAAAAAATACTCGGTTTCGTACTAGTTCTTACTCAAACAGCTTGACTTGAGGGAACTAGCACACGATTTACTTACTTGATGATGACATTGCTTAACTTCTAATGTTATTAACTCTTTTCCAAACTCTTTATGATAAAAGCTTTAAACTGATGAAGAGCAAAGTTTCTATTTCTTCCAGTCAATAATACCTACTATTTACATAGTCTTGCGTGTTTCTAAACTTGTTATGAATTTAAGAGTTATAAAACATTAAATGTATTGATTTTAGTCATGACCCTGTCAAAGTCAAAACATTAGAATTGTATAATTCAATGCACGTTTCAATTTGACTTTATCACTTTACATCAGTAGTTTGTTTACGTGGTGCTGAATTTTTTCTCGTGTAGTTAGTTAGTTAATTTTTGAGGTACTAGAGTAACAAGCTACTTTCTCTCTCAAGCAAGGACTTATTTTTTTTACGGATTCTACTAGTTGAATGGTCTTTCTAAACTGTTTTTGTTTGGCCTAGGGAGGAAAACAAGCTGTGCTTGGAAGCGTACGTGCAATTTTTATTTTCTTTCAATAAAAAATTCAATCAAAATTACATTTTCTTTTCTCTGTCAATTTCACTGGACATTTAGTTGAGTGCAGAGATATTGAATTAACAAAGTAAAAACGGTTAAATCATCCTCCTCAGCTTTCTTCAGAGTCCTGTAGAAAAATCGACATTTGTGTTTGCGAAATCGAATTCACATGAATGTGTTGTGCTCTTCCTTCCTGTGATTAAATGATTTACTCACACCGATGGATGGACGTTCACATTCGTTCGTAGGAACAATGTACACTATATCCATATCATACAATGGGATTTTATTGTCCTTAATGACTCCACAAACCATTCTTCTCCAACATGTTTTGTGTGGGGACAGGGAATACTACTTTCACCAGCCTCGGATTCCCATTAAAGTATGTTGTATGTAACTTGAGAATTCCTCCGAAGAAATTTTTATTCAAGACTAATGCTGGGCGAAATCTATAGATACTTAAAGAGCTAAGGGATGAATGTTTGAATACTTGATCACCTCAAAGGCTGGAAACCGTTGAGATTTGAGATTTTGGTCAATGGGTAGGGCGAAATCGGGACACGGACTTTGACAATTTGTTTTTTAAAACCCCCCATCAGGGGATGCTATGAGATTTCGAAATGAGGTCGCCATTGAATTTGGGGTACAGAAAGATTTTAGTAGTAGGTTGCACCCGAGTTGGACTGCGGGAAGCAGAGACAGTCGACTTCCATAAACATTCATACGTTCACCGGCAATCATCAGCTCAGATCGAATTGGGAATTGTTATTGGATCAGGCATTTTAACACCCATTTGGGTCACAGTCAACTGAAGAATTTAAGTTGTTTTCCCTAATTTTTTCGAGGACGGGTGGATTTATTCTCTGTCAGTTGTTTTAATTTGGGTATAAAATTAATATTGTACTCTTGATCAGCAAGAAAACCATGATGGGCGGTTTGGTTCATTCACAGGAGTATTTAATTTGACCACGTAATAAATTAGTGAATTATATAAAGATATAGACAGAAGCTCTAGCGCGCGTTGCAACCTTGTCCATGTTTGGCTTCGCAGGGAATAATGAATACGTAGTGGGTTTTATATGCGCAATACCTCCCCACTTAATGATCGCTAATGATCAGTGGGTTTTATATGCGCGGTACCAAACCAAGGACGCTAATAAATACGCAGTAGGTTTCTAATTGCGCAGTACCTCCCCAAGGTGTAATGGGGTTCGATTTAAGAGGTGTGTTCTCCAAAACGGCATTATTATAAATACACGAATGGGGTAACTTGATAATTTAACGGCGTACGCGGGCTTAATTGCTAGTAGGTAAAGAAGAAAACGAGGAACAAACCTGGGGCATAATTTGGCCGCAGATCTCAATCTCACCGCGTTCATGAACCTGTTAGAATAGGGAGAAGCGACGTATTAGTATTTGTTATTAATCCTCCTTTAACCTTAAATTCTAGTTCAAGAAATGTTGTGTATAAGTTTGTGGTTTAACAATAACATGATTTTTAATATTACGTTTATACCAATCGTTTAAATAACCACCGTTGGATGGAATGAATTAGTCTGCCTTGCCTCAGAACAATAATTGCCAAATAATGAGTTTGCTCAACCTCATTACTTCGAGTCTAAAACCTTAATTCACATTGTATACATAAAAACAATATAACTTGCCATCATCAGCCCCCCCAAAATCAGGGAATTCGGACCCCCGTCAATTTCGGCGACTTTCTTCGGTGGTCTTGAAATAGAATTCCCAATGATTTTTTTTGAATCATTTGTTTTGAGATTAGCCATTGAGGATCGTCGTCGCCTCGCTCTCATCCCACGTAGATTCGCAATCAGTTGAGAAATGGTCAAATTTTGTCTACCGTAGGAAAAGTATCTGACGGCGGCAGCCGCTGCAGATGACGAGGACACATTCCCACCTCTGTGACTCAGAAGAAGTTTGTCCAAGAATCTTGAACTGTGTCGAATGAGTTGTCTCTCGCCACCTTCCTCTCTCTTCCTCCCATTCCGAATTCTGACTTTCTCTAATCTTGGCGTAGATTTGTCTATCATGGCCATTTGTGGAAATATTTTATGACGAATTGCATTTATATGCCCAGACGCAGCAGCTGCTCCTACTTCCCAAGGTGACATTTCCAGGTCAAAATCATCATCTGTGTTATGATGACCAGTTGCACTTTCATCCAGACTATTACTGTTACTACTACTACTACTATCGTCATCACTATCGCCGTCGCTATCAAATCCATTACCACTCCCATAGCCACTGCTACTCCTACGGTAATGTTGTGTTGCTGTTGCCATTGAGTTATCACCCAATCTTCTCCAACTTTGGAGCAACAAAAGAACGGCAATCAGGTCCAGTCCCTTCATCGTCAGGCAAAAGTTCACAAAATGAAGTTCTTAGTTGGTGACCCAAAGAATGGACAAAGTTTACTCAATTTCACAACACACATTTTCGTCCACGTTTCTCCTACAGTGTACTACGAATCACTTTGAAGTCAGAGAAAAGAGCTTTCACTCACTTTCACCGTGAAATGTTAAGGACTCTTGAGTCCGCTCTTATTCTTCCCTTTCAGTCTCCACTTTCACTTACTGTGTATTCAGGTTAAAAACCCATCGGTCCCACGACCAGAACCGTAGTTTCTAAACTCATCTCCCCCAAGCCAATGAGGGAAAACATTTACGCTTAATGCTCGTCTTTTCTTGGCAAAAAACCTTCAGTTTTCTCCCAGGAAGACTGGTCTGACACAAACTCATGCGGAGCATGAGTTATGTCTATGTGTTGAAGAAAACCAAGAAGGGTTATCTCCTTTGAAACACTCGGTGGTAGTGGGCTCAGGACATACTGTTTAAAATATTACTACTACTACGAGTACACGACTAGGAAACTATGTATATACTTCTATTACGTTCTTCTCCAGGTTTTGTAGCATTGGTTTTATACTGTAAAACTACTCCTAAATGTCTGCACATGTAGAGAAAGAGAGTTCAGGTCGACATCAGCACGAAATTTAGTGCTAAACATGGGGTTGGACAAAATTATCACAGTTAGCAGTCCCGCACTTAATCCAAACACGATTTAGTTTACTCAACTCAATTCACAAGTCTGAAATTTTCTCGTAAGAATGTCAGTTTCGACGTTCAGAAGTTATGCAGGAGAAAATCAAAGGACTTTCTCCGGTTCGAGGTAACACGGTATCATTTAGTAGTATTTAATTAGGAAAGGGATGACGGAAAAGGTACATGTCGTCCAAGGTTTCCACTAATTTGATATATTCTCTCTGTTGTTTGTACTTTTGTAGTTGTATGCAGAGGAACAGTATCGTCGATCGGGTGTAATCCAGAGAAGACACCAACAGAGTGGAACTGACTTGAGTGACTGAATGAGAGAAATACTTTTGGATTTCTAGCACGGTTTCCAAACTGGGACTCACCGGTGCCACTCCATGGCATAGCGTGTGAGAGCGATGCGGGTGGCAAGCAGGCCATGTCTGTGCGCAAGCTGGAGAAAAATAACCAAAGAGAATTTGGAATTTCACTGCATTGGTTCTCGTGTTTTGAATCTATATAATGCTGGAGAGAACTTTCCAACTTTCTCCAAGCCAAGTGATCCTTCCTTGTTATGTTATGGAACAGTCTGCATTTTCGTCTTAGCACATGACACAAACCACACGTATAATGCTTAATTTAAAAACTTTGTTTCTTAGAAGGAGCTGGAAAGTGTATTATATTTAGCTAAGGTAAGATAACCCAAGACGGTGGACCGAAAAACGAAAGTGTTCTATTTTTTTTAACTTTCTCCAGACTGCAGAAAATACTGAGCTCTTACATTTTTAAATTAGACCAAAGAACTGGACCGAGTGCTTTTGCTCTTGTGACGGGAAGGGACATGTTGTTTTGCACTTTGCAGTGCAAAGTGCAAAACAAAGATAAGTACATTCTCTCATATGAACCTAGTGCAAAGTTTGCACTAGGTTCATATGAGAGAATGTACTTATCTTTCTTTCCCAGACACAGTGCAAGTAATAATTAATACGTTCCTTTGTTCCTTGAGATTACTCAAGTTCTGAGTAATCTGAGTAAGTGCCGCGGAAGAACATTAGTGTCCGTGCCGTGTGCTCAAAATTCTCTTTTTGACAGTCTTGTTCTTTTTTCCATGTAGGAACAAACAGCGTGGTGATTCACTATGCTCAAGGAAACTGTTGTAGATCAGAAGATAAGTAATGCGCCCAGCATTTTTAGCTAATTAATAATAAGGAAAGGGCATCCCGTAATTTAAGAAGTAGACTTTCTTTACAACAAAAAAACTTTTCCGGCTTAGATTAGGGCGGAAATACTTTGAAGGAGTGAGGTTCATAGCGTGACTTTGACATGACAGATGTAGTAGAAGCACTAGACTTGGCGTGGGTGGTCGACCGGGGAATTTACAGAAAGAGACTGACGAGAGGAAACACCGGGTGCAACTCTCCGAATTCTGTCAATCACTCTACATTATAGTGTATACCTTGAAAACGGAACATAAATAACACATCCCGGATGATGTTCATTAGGGTTTTGTTTACTTCCGTAAAGTTTTCATTCAGAGAATTCTTTAAATATATATATAAAAAATTCTTTCGAAATAATTAATCTTAAGCACGATAAATATCGGCTGAAGATGTTACCTATCTGATGGAAACCTGAGTTACAATGTTTGAATGGGATAATATGTGGAAACATTACAGCCACAAGTTCTTTGCATTTTCGTTTTAGATTGGTACCGGGTGACTACAATGTCACATGATGAACATGTCAATCCCAATTCGTGCCAATTTGCCCAAACAAATGCATTTGAGATTACAGGTTGAAAGTGAAATCAAAAGTTCAGAAGCCTATGGACCGGGGCAACCACTTTAGATAACCCAACACACCGAATGTTGAACCCCGGCTAAATAACTAATTAAGGTATAAATATTTTAAGAAATATTGAGCGTATAAGCTGTGACTATTAAATCTAAATTTATTTCTACACGAACTGCTAGTCCCACTAGATCAGGTAATTCACGTGCAATTCGCGTTCACGCGTTGGTTATTTTAATTGCGTATTGAACGAAGGAAATGCTGTACAACTCCCGTCTAATTTTCTCATCCAGAAGGATTCCTATTAAATTAATTGCACAAGACAACGGAAAATATTGAAGTTCAAATAATTGAATAGATTGAGCAAAATGAAAAGTTAAAGTTCTGTCCACATGTCATAAATAAAAAAAAATGGTAGTAAGCATTTCAGAGGTATCGAATACTCAGTTTCTGTGTCAGGGGAAAGAATCGATTTCGAACATTCCCTCCGAGCTCGGCTTCGGCATGATTAATCAAGGCCTGTGCCTGTGTTTTATTCTTCTGTTGACTTTCTATACAACTTTCGACTCTAGACTAATGAGTTTCAATGTATCGTAAATAATTAAGCAGGGAAAAGCGAAATAAACCGTCTGCTCGACATTATTGAGTTTTCATTGAAACATAGAAGCGATAGAAACAGCTAAATGTGAATGAATTGTGACTTTTGATTAAGCTCTGGTTGGAATAGTCAGCAGCATTCCAAAACTGGTTTTGCACAGTCCCGCTCGATTCTAAGAGCTTGCTGTATGATGTCAAAATGATCTATTGTGAAAATGGTTTGAACGGGTGTGAAATTATGACTTATTAGTCACACTAATACGATTAGTTCCATCAAAAACAATTCACAATTTCCAAAATCATTTGAATCACAAATACTATTTCATATTTAGATTTGATAAATTCACCAATAATTTATGATTTGGCGGTCATCGAAGGTGATGCAGATCAAATTATTGAGCTGAGGGAATAATAGTTTCGGCAATCGGATATTTTTTGTGTTGAGTTAGCTACATTTGCTCTCTAGTTGGGACTAATTAATCTCTTCCCTTGCATATATGTTAACATAAGCTTTCAGGGGAATTCCACTTTTATGGTTACAGTTCTGGGAAGTCGTTTATATATTGTGGTCACTTAAACACACCTTCTAATAAAACCAAGGAGTCTAAACTAAACCAAATGTGGATAAACAAATCCCTACAAGGTTAGCTCACGCTTGTTTGAAAATCAGAAGATTTGAAATCTCGGTTTCTGATACCTCCAATGACGATCGCTGCAGTCCTACGAACAGACGAGTTGACGTAGCTTCGTGTTGACTATCTCAATGCAAAGAACAGTCATCACCAGTGCAATGCAATTGCTCTAAGGTATATGGTATTCTGACTGCGTCCGAGTGTGTTCTGTTAGTGTGAAACAGTGGTTATGAATGAACGTAAGTGTCAGCAGAGAGGAGCGCATTACAGACGGACGGACAAGACAATCTTATAAGCCCTTTTCAGGACTGGCGTCCACGGGCTAATAACCCTGGGCTCACAATATAGGTTTCGAGCTCAGAGATTAAAAAAATTGTTATTTTTGTCAACACGAGATCTCCTTAGTTTGGAGTTTGATTGATTTGTTTAGCCTCACTGGTAAAAACTAACTAATTATGGATTTTACGACCGTAGTATTGGGAGTTAAGTCCTAATAACGTGTTTGCAAATCTAGCTTTCGGTCGTAAAAGCAGACCATAGATTTACGACCCAAAAAATAGATTGCAAATGCGTACTTAGCGCGGACTAAAGACTAACTAAATAGAATAGCATAAATGCCCCTTTAATTCATAATTGGGATCCTCTGCAATACCGGAAACGAGGTGTCCGTTGGCGTGAATCCGAACATAATCCTACTAGTTTTCATTCGCGCTAAGGTTCGATAAGGGTATAGAGACCGCTATAATATTGAATTATTGAACGGCTGTGAGGAATGGTTGTTTGGATTTTAGGTAGTTGTCAATAACTTTTGGCGGAAAAGCATACATATTTCGGTTATTTCACGCCCTAAGTGGCGATTTCATATGCAGCTCAGGACTTGCAATTAGCGCCGAAATTGCAAGAGCAATCACATGACAGCAAAGACCCGGCACAACTTCTGCCAGGAAATTTTGACACTGTTGACGTGAGGCCTGCAAATATTTCTGAAAATTAGAACCTGACACCAATTTGCAGATGATCATTCGTAGGTAAAATAAAACTTTCTCATCATATGGACGTAGCGGCATATTAGCTTTATATATTTTGTGTGTTTGGATGATTTACTTACGGCCTGAACAGCGAATCTGCAAAAAAAAAAAAAAATCGAAGTTCGAACAAATTCGTGATGGGCAGATTCTCCGTGATATCCTAAGACCAGAAAAGAGCGACTAAATTAAAACTGGTCGCTTATTGATTTTCGCAAGATTCCTTAATAACAGCCTTCCTTCACTCCTTTAACATGATTCCCAAGACAAGATCGACAAGGTCGAATAATTCTACTTTATATTGTAAGGCAAGCTAAAATAATTTGTGCTTTGAAGAATGTAAATTAACATTTCAATTTATATTGCAATAAGAGTTGACTCTGGAAATTCGTACGTGTGTTGCAATATTAAAATTGAATGCTTAGGCGCACTAAATGTAAATAAAAGTCAAAAACGTTTACAATAGTTTTTCTTATATAATGAGCGGTTCTTCAGACAACTATACAGTACGATATTAGTAGAGATGTGGGGAACCCGTACTTATCCAAAATAAACCGGAAAACACTGCTATTTTCGAAATGGTGCACATTACATCTATGGAATACTTTTCTCTCCTGTGAGCTCCAAGTCTCATATTGAGGGAATAGCTGAATAAATTCAGAGAATTGGGACTCGTGCCAGGAAGAGATGTAGTAGCCCGCTTACGTTTATGTTTATTTAGGGTCAGGGAGTATGGGTTATAAAATGCCTAAGTTTTTTTTGGCGATAGTGGTAATTAAGTCAATTTACATCTGGCAACCGAAATCCAGTTTATAATTTGAAATCGACATTGTTTGGTTCATTAAGCCTAGGCCTTTCTTATCCAAACCCTAAACTTTAAATAAAATGTTTGAATTTTTAATAAACGGTTTGCCCATTAGCTCTTAAATAAATATTTAATAGAGTACTCAAACTGAAATTACTAAGGGACTTTGTCTATTTGCCTAGGTTATCAATTGAATGGAATATAAATTACAAATTGGAGGAAGACAGACCATATGCTTGTGTAATTGGTTGACAAATACAACTTCCAACTTTGCGTGTAGCCGACGCAATCCCGAAGAATTTCATTGAATTGTTTTCTCCCAAATATTATTTGTTTTCTCCAAGGCATGTTTCTTTATTGTCAGTAGTAGTAACACAAACGAAAATTTGAGTCGTCAGCAAGTAATTTTCAGCTAAATAGCCTGGAAAAGCAGAGATGTGGTGACCATTGAATTTAGCGCAACAAAAATGCAAATTAGGATCCTGCTTGAAACGTGCCTATTAAATAAAGGTCATAAATGTTTGAATTAATCATCCGAAAGATTTTATGTTGAAAAACATGATAGATAATTCAGTTAAACTATCGTGCAGTTTAATTAAATCACAGACTTCATAAAATGTCATCGGGGATCACTGTTTTTACTTATTTTCAGAACTAATTACCCAAAAGTCTTTCGTAGTGATCCATTAACAAATTCATTTTGTATGTTCTCTATGTAAGTGCGATTTATTTAACAGTGATATTTGTCTGACAGTGAATCTACTTCGCTGTGGGCCCATCATCCCTATTATCCCTATTAAGGACAAAGATTTACATTAAGTGTTATGTAAAGTAGAAAATCTGTTTAGGATAGAAAACTTTACAATAATACACCCGATGGAAAAATATTTGGGGTACTCGGAGTGGAGCGAAGTATCATAGACACAGAAATGAGATATGAGCATGAACTAACCTCAACTCTGCCTCCTCCCCCCGAAGGTACTAAACTATACTAAAGTTTTTAGAAGACCTATAAGTATTAATATTTCATGACAACATACATTTCGAATCGAATTAATAGGATGAATTTGCAATAATAATTTCTCCCAAACTTTCCAAAACAGCCGACTGATATTCGTAATTGCAAGTTCCTTATGCGTAGAAAAATTAATCTGACACAATTAATATCTGTGTTGGTTTCAGATCCAGCTCACATGACTCTAGCCGGATACGAATGAGAAATCGTATTAATTGAATCCAGACAAAACACAAATTCTCTGAAGTGAAAAGAGAGAAATTAATTTCTCGGATAATAAGAGAAGCAAACGCTGAGTTAGTGGTTCTGATTGAAAGTTGACTAATTTACTAGGTACGCTTAAGTTTCAACCTTCCTGTTTCACACTTCGATTGTTTTAGTGAGAAATATTAGTTATTTGACAAACGGTTATGTGGCTACATCACACTAGTCCACTTTCCGTTCCGCCTCAATTTTCGCAACTCAAAATTACAAATTACGACAGCACGAACCTTTTGAAAACGATGCAACTTCTTTGTGTGTCTTCTGGATCACGAAATGTCAGAACACATTTAACCATTCTGGTGACAAAGTGGCAGACGACGTTACCATTTCATCATCGGGTGACAAAGTAGTGAGAATCACGTTTATATATTGTCGACGGAGAAATAATCCTAGCCCAGCCTGAATAAAAATTTATTCCATTTGTCAATTTGAGGATAAAAATATATCTTACAAATGGAAACATTTGTCTCCCCATCTTTTATACTCCATTTCTAGATGTAGTAAATCCAGTCTGCGCGGTGGTGGAATTTCACAAAACGGATTTATACAACGGTTAAGGCTAACAGTCTCGCCCTTACAAACATCAATCCTTCAGGTGACTTTTCCTGACCCAACGAATATTCATCTTACTGAATTGTCTTTATCTGAACTGAAGTGTGAGAGTGTTACTCAGGCCAAGATGAAATGGAAAATTACCACGACAAGAACGATGTTCCATTCCGTCCAGGGCCAGGTATCCTCCTAAAAGAAAATTCTCTCACCCTCTTGGAATTTCTATGTCAGCAATCTACAAACTTTTAATTAGAATTCGTGAGTATAATCTTCCAAACATTTCCAAACCCCAACTTCTCATGTTTCTCCACTTCACCAACACACACTCGCGTCGCCAGTCACCATATGATGCCAATGGGAAGGTAAACTTTTCTAATGTGTAAAGATTTAGAAGAGTGAGAGCGGATTGTTTTACAGAAATTGTAAGCTTTCATTTCAGAAGTAAAAATTAATTACATTTGTCAGTTAAATGAAAGTTGAGTTTCGCAGAACTGTCAAAGAGTATAGTATCCTTCGGTTTCAAGTTGTTCTTAGTCCAGTGAAAGTCAACTACATCATTCTTTTCCCAACTTTTTGCTGAGTCTCAAGAGAAAGTCACCTTAACAACTATTCCAGGACGTAGCATAGGCTGTTGGCTCCCCTGAAGTATGCACTCCTCATCAAGATCAATTTTTCATTATAGGGTAGGTTCACACTCGTAAAAACAGGGAGCTTTCATACTTATTACGCTAATGGTTAATTCTAGAGGAATACTAAGTCTTTCCCTTTAGTGACCAGTTCTGCTTTCTCATTTGCAGACACTTAACAAAAAAATCGACACACTTATTTTATACTTCTGTGTGAAATCAAATAGTTTGTAAGTGATAAGTCGTCAATTTCGATTTGTATTTTTAAACTGCCTATGGGCGAGTTGTAATTATTTCTCCATCTTCTCTTTGTTCAACGCAAATAAATTCACTACCAACTGTAAACATGCTTTTTTTTATAGGTAGACATTTTTTTTGGTCTCTGCATAAAGTTACAGTTTCATCTTGGGTGCCAACTGAGTGAGTATATTATAACTGTAGTGAGGCTGGCATATCTTTCGAGTATTTGATACCTGAACGGAATTAGCAGTGCATGCAATGAAACTATTACGGAAGAGATATATATTAATTATTGTTATAATTCCCTTAAATCGTAGACTGCTAGAGACCGGGATTTTGTGAAATGGAATACATTTAGTAAGTCAAGATCCACCAATCATCGAACACTAACTGGAGAGATAAGAGTCAATGGCGCAAATACAGTCACTAACAATGGAACCACTCGAGGTGTTTCCTTGAGATTGCATCCAAATTACTCGGGAATGATATTTTTACAATCCTGACACTCGAAATAGATCCAATCCTGACACCCGGGCAATCTGGGAAATTCGCTCTATCGCGCGCGCGCACCAACCACTGAAGTGTCGCGCCGCCATCCCAAAATTTCCCACAACTTTCTCTTCTCGGCAGTGCAATTACGGTGTGTCGTCACAAAAAGTGAGATATACATCATGTAGAGAATCTTATTGCGGATCTAGGGAGCTAAGAATCCATGCAGAATCCATCTTCCACGTTATTGAAGAATGCTGTGGTCATGATCGTGATAGAGCAGCCCTGTTGCCGTACTTTAATACCAAAAGTTCCGAGGTTCTAAACTTCATCTATGACCCCCTGACCGACTCTGATGACCTTAAAAAACTTTACTTCCTGGTTACAAGCATCTGTAAAAAAATACCTCCACCTTAATTTTGATTTCACGTATTTTCTTTGCGTAACGCATGAAAGTTTTCTGATACTATGTTGACTGGACTGCTGGCCATTTCTACGACCCCCGTGCAAGTGATATTATTACTTCATTCTGTAATATATATGACGTATCTTTATTGCTCTGATTATGGTTAACTCAAATGACATGAATCATTGATTGTTCTCATTAATTTAAGATTATTGCTGAAATATTGTAATTTATTCTCAAACTTACTTTATACTGCGGATCTAGGTATGCAGGAAACATTTTGTAAAAATTAACACCACCTTTGAATGGTCATATCAAATAAATTCTCTTCATTCAGAGAATCTTATTGCGGATCTAGGGAGCTATTCCGCGGGAAAATCGGATGCACGTAGCGGCGCTGACGAGCGTTTAAGTAAAAAGCGGCATGAAAAGACACCCTAAATTCGTCCAGAAAAGCCAAAAGAACATGGCCGAAATAATTTTTTTGAAAAATTTGTCCTTGCCTACTCTTTATTTTTTTATTTTTTGCAAATTTTTAAAATTTTGTTTGACCGGTTTGGTGAAAGTTGATTTTTCACTGGGAAACCATTGGAACTCCAATATGTCTTGCCAGTGAAAAAAATCGACTTTCTCCAAACCAGCCAAATAAAATTTTAAAAATTGCATAAAGTTAAAGCGAAAGAGTCGCCAAGGACGGATTTTTTTAAAATAATTATTTGGGCATGTTATATTGGTTTTTCTGACCGAATTTTGGGTGTCTTTTCATGCCGTTTATTACTTAAACGCTCGTCAGCGCCTCTACGTGCATCCGATTTTCCGTCGGAATAGCTTCCTAGATCTGCTATAAGATTCTCCACAAAATGTATATCTCACTTTGACAACACACCGTAATTGCACTGCCGAGGGGAGAAAGTTGTGGGAAATATTGGGATAGCGGCGCGACACTTCAGTGGCTAGTGCGCGCAAGCGCAAGAGCGAATTTCCAAGATAGCCCGGGACATATCTATTTTGAGTGTCAGATTGTAAAAATATCATTCCCGAAGAATTTGGATGCAATCTCAAGGAAACACCTCGGGTGGTTCCATTGTAAGAGCGTGAGCTAATCAAAATATGAATCTATTATAATTACTAAGTAACTATTTGAATAATGAAATTACAACTATGTTTTCCGAGAACGAATGTGATACAAATGTGTGCACTAATACTGCTGAGATGACGTCGTTAGCGGTCATCAGTTGCTTGTGAGTTGGGATGAAAGTAGTGTGTTTGTTACAGGAACCTATAACCTTGTTTGAATGAGTGATCAGTGACAGAATGATCTGAATGACGAAAATGTGTTTCAAGAATGACTGATGAACAATCAATAGTGAGAAAATTAAGTTGAATACTGGGTTGATTTTATACGGTTTGGGTCTCGGGCGTCCAAACTAGAGAAATGGAATTACAGATAAGGAGATGACGATGGATGGATGGATTAAGTATGGGAGGCAACAAGGTCACCAATTGGAAGAGCGTGTTTCAGTTGGGGTCAAATTTACTGACTTTCTTCTTCATACAATGAATGACCTGTGCACCAAATTATACATGCCGGTCTTTATCCGTCTTAGGTATATACTTGATTTTGCATGTAGGAAGTAATGATATAAAATCCAATCCATTTTTGAATATTTAACGAATGTAAGAAAGAGAACGCTGATCTAATATTGAACACATACCTAAGTTATAATACTTTCACTAGGTCTTGTTTAGAGTGACATTCTCGAAAAGTTTTCAATTGAAGCTGACTTCAAAATAACATCGGATGCGATAACACAATATTTTCCCTATTTCTCAATTACATAGAAATCACGATATTATTTAGCTAGTAACCAAGCCCGTGCTGTCCGTTGAAGGAAAACCGAACACTCATTGCGGGTGACGGTGAAGGACGAGAGCAACTAACTATGTGAATAATTTTGGGTAAGTTTGTCTCAATGTTGCAAAGTTAGTGCGGCCGATGTTAGATACTCGCACAAATACTAAACATTAGACGTAGACGAATGAATCATTTGAGTAATCGTAACACAATGATTCTGATATTCTATACATATTAAAGAGACATTCTAATTTTTGTTGGTGTTTGAGTTGGATTGAAATGATATCCGATGACAGAAAGAAAAATATCTAAAGCTGTTTCAGCACACACAAAATCTACAAGTCAATCTAAGATCTAACGCATAAAGGTGGACTCATTTATATTGACTCAACGACACAAAACCTACAAAATTCGTACTAACATTGTGCATTTTTTGAGAGAATGAAGGTTATATGTGTATGGTATGCAATAAAGTAATTCTACGTGTTAATGCTCTTTCTACATATTACGAACAAATTTAGTAATGGCACGATCCCGGGAAAACTACGAAATGTCATTGGCAATGTTGCACAAACGGCAAAAATGACTTTGATGGAAAAAGCCGACAGTTTTATTGCACTTAATGCCTTATGTAATTTCGCATGAATAAATTAGGGAGTGTGAAATAACAAGGTTTCTTTTCAAATACAAGCAACGCACGCCATGCGATTTGAAATGAAAAGTGATGATTGAAGTCTTGCCTGAGTGGAAATAAGAAACTTTGCAGTTTAAGGCTGGCATTGAACGATTACATTACACTTTCATCTGAAAGGCATAAAATGTGGGTTCACAATTCATCCATACGCTTTACTCACTTTTCATGTCAAAAAAGAATGTTAAAAACCTTAAAATGAGGAAAGCAGTTTCGTCATACCGTCATAAGGTGTTCGCTCCAGGACTTTAAGTAGCAGTCAGTTCTCTTTTTCTACTGATATGATCTTGAATTTAAATAACACACATTCAAAAACGACAAGTACCGAAGATTTATTTCGAGCATTTATGTAGTATTTCTGGAACTCTGGTTCTGATGATGGGACTATTCCAGAACCGGTGCTAGAACTATTGATTCGTCCTAAATTTGGTAGGAATAAATATTAATTATCAAATGAATAACAAAATATGCAGTGTTAGAACGTGGTCGGCTTCTTAAGCAGATTCGCCGATCAAGAATATATTCGCAATTTGCGTAAACTTAATTTAAAAAACTCAATTTGGTGAATACCTTATGGTCGAGATCAGAATCTAAACTATTGTTTAATTTTCAGTTAAACTGAAGACGAGAGAGAAAAAGAAGTATATGGAACACATCTTATCGAATCACACGTCTGTAACACTGTGAAATAAGGTGAAAATAATAATGTTAATGAAATACCCTGGATGGTAATCGATTGGAAGAATCGACCTTACATTCCGGCTGAAGACGTTAGCAAAGATCCTTTCTCGTTTTATCGGTGACTCGGTGCTCTCCGCTTCAAAATTACGTTGCCAATTAGCTCTAGCAAGTAATTTCCCAAAAGTGCAATTTGTCCACTCGCTTAATTCAGCTTTCACTGAGAAGTCCCAGAAACGAGTCGATTTCACGTAAGAAAGTCTCTGACCTCCACTTGTTCCGCGGAAGGCATACTTTTAATCAGAACTCTAACTTGTTAAAGAAAACTTTAAAACCATCGAAGGGCGCTGGCAAAATTACTAAATCATGTAGATAGATTATTTTGCAAAGTCGTACATTATTCATGTTCTAACTTTTCTTATTTACAAGGAATTGAAATGTTCAAAGGAAATCATCTCCTAGCTTCTAACATTCCAAGTTGAAATTGATACATCAAAAGAACGTAATGCGAACAACTGAGTATCTTGTAGATGTAATTATTTAATGACTTTTATTAACCAAGGAATACTCGGATAAATCATTGGCAGCTAAACTGCAAGTAAACATGAATTATAAATGAGTATGTAAACAAAATTAAATACTTTCAGATGAGGACTTGAAATGAAATTGAAGAAGCACAACCAAGTACGTTGTAACGGCTCCAATAACCTGTATATCAAACTGAAATTATGTTTCTCCCTTCTGATCGTTTAACCCCTACGGGAGTGCGGACGTGTTAACACGGGCACTTTGTGCCCGTGTTAAGACGTCTGTACTTGCGAAAGGGTTAAAAGGAAAATCCGGCAAAAATATTTCACTTACTTTTGTAATCAGTTGACGATTTATTGAAAAATAATTACAAGCGCTGATATAAAGTGGCTCTTCTCCTAATGTAGTAACAACTAGACGTCCCTGTTCGATTAAATAATTGCTAATGAAATACATGGAGTACATTTTGAAGAAGAAATAGCTAACTCAACTTACCGAAGCTTGGCAAAGTAAAGCAACGTTTCTGAGAGACTTACGACACGTTAGTCCCTAAAACCGGATCAAGTAATTGATTATTCAAATTAAAGTTTATCACATTCAAGTCAATTTTTTAAAAATTGAATGCTAAATATGGGATCGAGTTACGAAGACAGAATGACGGGTGAACTTACAGATTGTTTCAGATATTCTCCGGCATTGCAAACCATAAAAAGCCACGCAAGGCTTACAAGAACTGAACCTAAAGTTATTATGCTACCACGAATTAAAGAGAAAATGAAGTAAGCATTTGTGACAGTCGAGATTAGCATGGTTATAAGCTCAACCACGACGTAAATCCCGTAAGTATCTCCGAGAAAGCAGACAAGAGAATTCAAGTTTTGGTAAATACTGTCGGATGTACATGGATTGTAGTAGTTGTTAGTTAGTCGGATAATGTAATTAATGACGTCATGGAAAGTTACGTAATGTAATCTGTGTGTTTGTAAGGTCAAAGACGTTTGGTGTGGATGATGTATGTCTGG
>JAQFYE010001953.1:0-20110 GCA_034694305.1 Protaphorura glebata | reverse complement strand
GCAACAGTTGCATATAGCAAACATATAGCTAGGGTATAGCCAGTTTAACGTTGTATCCATTGGAGTTACGGACGATGCCGGTACTGCATTTTTGGTCGGACTTATAACATTTACAAATTGAACGGCGACATATAGTTTATTGAAGATTTATCGGAAGGAACTGAAGGAAGTAAAATAATAACATGTAATTAATTCGTTCGTACACGGATGATGACGAATCACATGCATGAACTTTTTAATTTTAGAAGGACGGACATGTTTATTAATTAAGAGAAACTTTCACGCATCGCACACGTTACGAGTGTTGACTCACTGACTGACTGACTTGATCAATTATAAAAACCTGTTGCGTGCTTTTACTACGGAAATATAATTACAGTTAGTATTGTATTGCTGCAGGTAGATGAGTCTCCTTCATTTTCACCTTTTACATACTCATTATTTGAATTTTACAGGACACACAACCTATTTATGTAAATATTTGAAGAAAGCAATTAAATGATAAAGTTTAGCTCGCTTATTATGCTTTTGGGCGATGAGATTAGATTTGTTTCGTTGATGTGATAATTGTACACAAAAAGACAGACTAATTAAATTGTACAAAAAGATTCATACAAACGTTTGTTCCCAGCTCAGGTGTGATGTGGTTCTGGTCACGCAAATGTTAAGAAAATATTGAGATATTCATTTTGTAGGGAATTCGATCTAGATTTACACAAGCTGCATAGACAGATGGGTAGTAGATTATTTTATCGGTCAGACTTCATTGTTGCTCACTGTTTAAATGTTGTAAATAGGTGAACCATCTTGTGCTCTTATTACGCGAAATGCGGTTTCCAGCAAGCTGCTGATCAAAAATTATTAATTATTATTCAATTAGAGTTTAATAGGATTCCGTGTAAATTGAGCTAATTTATGCCAAATAGATTTGGGGAGTTAATTTCTTTTTAGAACTTATTTCCTCCTTCGTGAAAAACATCACAATCAATTTGTTTTGCAAAATCTTCCAGGATACAATTTTGTGGATGATTCAGGATTTGACCTGAATATAGTCTTGACACGTACGTGTAATAGTTTCCTAGGGCGTGAACTGAAGATGATTGACCGTAAGCCAGAATGAGATTACACCTGACTGATACAAACCCATTTAAATAAATTAAGTAATAGTTTTAATTTGTTTCTGTGTTTCACTACTTTTTCACTCTGTTTCTGTCTGTTACGCATAAAATTCCAACTGTCAACGTGAATTGTGTGCTTGGGTGTGCATGTTACGTGCTTGTACTTGGTGGGTTTTGCTGTTTCTCAGTTTATGCTTGTCAGTTTCTATAAAAATTGTTTCTTACGTAAGTAATCAACACGATATAATGACGTTTGGAATTTTTTTCGACAAAGACCTCACCACTCAGGCAATGCTTTCTGGGCCCAAGCTGTGTACATTTCAACGAAACGGAAAGCCTTTCCGGTTCTAAGTGTTAATTTCAACCTTTCCGTTTTAACTTTCTGCCCAAATCTGGTAAGGTCCCGGTCCTATCACAAATGGGATTCACTTTCCACGAATAGCATGCTTGTCGTGTTACACCGCGTGATGCGTTTCGATGTCACTTTTTAAATTTCTGGTTTTGAACGTTACCGAACTCGAACCTCCCATCCAACAAACCAGTTTTCTCAAGCGTTTATTTTTTTGAAGTAAAAAATCCTCAGTCAAGGGGTTGAATGGATTGAGTAATAAAGAAGGTAGAATAATAATAAAAATCTTAATATCCTTTTATGAAATAAACAGTAGGTACGGCAGTGGGGAAGGAAAGATCTGTGTGATTCCTCTTACATAAGTGACCTAATTAACGTTTCTTGGAAGAAAGATGAAGGAAAGTATTAACAAAGGGATTGCGCACTTAGAAAAGGAGTAACCAAGCGCGTATCGAATTCTGCATGTTCTTCGTTGGTTCAAGTTACAAATGATTGATCTCATCTAATAACCTAACTTTAGTTCATTAAATTTGAACAGTATATGAACCCTATAATTGATGGTTAGTAATGATGAAAATGTGATACAATCACCATTACTCCATATTAATTATTACTGATTTTTGTCAGTTTGGAATAATACTAACTTCAGTTTCCTTTAGCATAGGATAAACTTTCGCTGAAAGAAATTAGCCAAAACGGAATTGTTGAGGTCATATTTAAGACAGTAACAAAATTATCTCAAGACATTATTCGGACTGTGTATCAAAAACATCCCGTAATTGCACAGCATTTAAATGTTTATTACATCATAAACGGCCAATGCATATTGAAAATAAATAATATATAATAGGCAGACCCAATCAGTCACAATCTGAGGTAAAATTCGGCCTAATTGGTTTTAGAAAATAAACACAATGAAAACTGACATATTCTTTGAAAACGCTAATCGAATATTAGCGCCGATCGCTCCGTTTCGGAATGCTATCATATCCTCGAGTCACAGTTGTATTTACATTCGAATCACCACTTCTCGATAGGTTTTGCACTTTGTCTCTGAGCATCTGAAGAATGGAAGGATTGCAAACAAAAATAAGGAAATAACAAAATCCGTCCATAACATTGAAACACTCAAAGAATCGTGCCGTCCAGGTTTTCTCTTCTGTCGAATATGTGTCATGGCTAATACTCCAGAGCAAAATGTTGATTATCCAAGTAGTCCCCATCACACAAAATAGTTTAAAGAATAGAAATAACCTGGTTAATTGGAAAACATTTTATTTCTTATTTTCATGATGTTTATGTAATTTTGTGTACTGTTTAATAAAATCCGTACCGTGCAAAGTTGTCGTTGGGTACTGCCGTTGAAGCTTCTCTGGCCGAGGCCACTTGGGCCTGGATTTTACAAAGTGCAATATTTGTTTGGCAAAAAATCACTAAGTTTGTCGTGATCATTATGGCTGTGACACCGTAGTAGTATAAAGCAATTGAGTAGCCATTTGTTGCTGTAAATAAATAAAAGTTCGGTAATCTTCAATTTTGAAATCTTAAGTACAGGGTGCGGCATAAACATTTACCGCTACTCCTACATATAATGGGGTTGAGGATATTGAACAACTCTATTATAATAGACGCACTTGAAAAGAAACAGCGATTGGTGTTGATTCCGATCCCTGGTTTAAAAACATTATCATCCGCCAGAGCGAATTCTAGAATGATGACCAGAAATGTAAGAAGAATCGGTGTACCGAAACCGGCGATACAGTATTTTCGAAACCGTTTTTTGTCGTCCTCGCTGTCTTCAGCGTACTGAAATTATTCCGAAATTAAGAACGTTTTTTTTTCAAATCTTGGCAAGAAATAAATTACATGAAAGTGTGCCAGATATCGATGTTGACGATGCAAAGCCAAAAAACTGCACCCATGGAGGTCATGTAAAATCCAATACCTTCAACAAATTAAAGAAACAGCGGTTCATATTTTCGAATCCAAAAGACCGAAGTTATGCAAGTAGGTATAGGATTTAGAAGAAAAGTGGTTTCTTTGTCCTTTTTAATATTCTTACCCAAGAGAAAACAATAAAATGTCCGCTCCTCCGCTTTCCGGTCGACTTTATGTTCTACGAAGTATTGAATAGTTTGTAAAATATAAGACAACATCAAACAGATCAAATGACATACAATCGTTTTTCCATGAATGTTTAATAAATATGGGAGATACAAGTAAGTTGAAATCGTCAAACTCAGTAATATAATTGAAGATATTGATAAATAGACCAGGGTTGTGTCAAAGGTTTGGAAAAAACATTTGGTAGCGTTCGCTGCCTGACCTTTGTCCTAAATCATGTAAGCAGTTTTCATTTCTTTTCCATTCTCTGCTGAAATTCGTGTCTACTTCATTGCAGCAAATCGACTGAATGCCTCTAAAGTTTCAGAATTCAAATTTTTATACGAGAACCGAAAGTAGTAAGTCGGTTTATCCTCTAAAATAGTCCATAGCGGTTAATATGATTTTCTAAAAACCACTAACCGCTCAAGATCCCATAGGTTTGTAGAAGTTCCAGTCTTGATAAATTCAGCAATTTTGAGATCCAAATTGTCTTCATTATTTTCAGAATATTCAATAGTCTGATTCTCTGATAAACTTTGATTCTGATTTAACTCCCAGCAAAATCCTCGATTATCTGCATGCGACGTTAGGGTGAAAACTTTTCTACTAAAACGACAATTGCAACAAACAAAGTTTGAATCCGTTCCAGAACTGGTACTTACAAATTGTTGAAAAATCACACAATTCCAAACCCAGAAGAACAATAATACGAAATTTGATGAGTAAGACATTCTAGAAGTCAACTTGAAAATGAAAGCCAAAATTTTGAAATTGTGGTCTCCATTGCATTAGAACTACCTCAAGCTCTGTTCACTTGCGTTTTTAATTTTGACGATCTTGCGGTCACGGTTGCGTTATATTTTCTGGTTCAATTTCTACTAACTTGAGTGCACATCGCGTTGAAATAACTGTAGTTATTGAATCGGATTTGCCTAGTTATTATTTACAATTTAATCGCTGGAATCCAGGGAGGAAGGAAGTCAGGTTCAGAATTATGGGTACAAATGTGCAATTATTACGATGACGAGATGCTTTATGACACAACGACGTAAATGAAACTATGAAAACTTAATATAAAACCCAAGTTGAGCTTTAAATGCCGTATTGTGTATGTATATGTATGTGCTGAAGAGGAAGTTGGTCAAAAGTCGATCAGAACTAAGTACACATGACCTAGGTTAGTCACTTATGCGTATTTCACAAATTTTCATTTATCTTCAGAATCAGTAAAAAAGTAAATAATTTATGACAAATCAATTAAATATCTTATCTTAAGACTGTGAGGTTTGCCGGTTTGCGGATTGAATCCGCAAACCCCACATTTTAAAAATAAAACCATGTGGAACACAAAAGTCAATATACATAATTATTCTGGGAAAGTGATGTGCTGTATTTAGATTTCACAGGATATTTACCTAGTATATTTAATGAAACGTCACTCATTATTCGTCCTTTACAATTAAGCTATTATCAAGATATTTATTACATTAACCCAGGGCATAGTTAGAAGGCCGTGGGATAGGCACGTTCACACACACTTAATTGGAATTAAGAGGTGAACAGGTTTTGCATACGCCGGGTCCCAAATATGCAATGGCGCAATTATTTTAATTAGCCGATACCATGTTAATTACGAACCAGTTGACTTCTGGAAAACCAGTTTAGTACAGATTTCTGGCAATACTTTTCGACTAGCAAGCAATTTCTGCGGGCAACGTTCGGTAAATAAATAGATCGGAGCGTTTCCAATTCCCATATTGAAAAGTGTTTTCCAACGGTTGCGGACAACTAATAATTTCTTATAGCTCTGTGATTGCTTCAGTACATACCTGGAGTGACCCCGCACACATTTCTCAGCTCTACTTTTTCTAAATGACTACACCGCACCGTACCGTGCATTTCCGTCCGTCCATCAAATTAATCAAATCCTTTCGTTCTATTTCTGTTGTCCATTGTTGTTAAATTAGTTGGTACAAAACGGAAACCATAATCCATTAAGAAAACCACTTTGCTTGTCTGAGTCTGGCCAGTTACATTACATGAGATGTTATATTCGCCTTCGCTTAGTTTTTGATTTACTTGAGACTTCCAAATTTCCCAAGCCGTCACATAATTCTATTCAAGTCAGAAGAAATAATAATTAAGCATCACAATTGCTAGTTCGCTAGAATTACGATTACATTTCATGAGTAACAAGGTAACTCCGACCACTGATTTATTAAGCAGCGACTCTAGGTAGATCACAAGTATAAATATACTCGTCGCCGGTTGCATATGGTCAATTCAAAACATCGTGGCTAGAATTTGATACAATTGTGCCTACTTAGGAAGGTTGAAAAACTTACCACCGTACCATGTCTGCCCGTAGAATCAGACTGCGGCCAAATAAGTACGACCAAATTTCAGTGGGGCAACGGGAGACATGATGACATGAAACCATAATTCAAATGGACCGGCTGACTAAATACAATTAATTGTAAGTAATGACCTCTAGCCCTCCCTCCGCAAATATATAATTTAGGTAATTTTCCAGTTAATTCGAGGTATCACTTAAATTGATTTCCTTATAAGATTTGACTGCAGGGTGCATACAAAACAGCAGAAGAACACAAGAAAGTGTCAGAATGTTTAGAGAGTCCAAGTCTTAAAGTCTACACACTTTCTTGCATTGATCTTAGTTTGCTGTAATCCACGGAAGCACATTATCGTTATCAACCGTGTACATCTTATGGTCAATTATCATAATGGATGAGCGACATTTGTCCGTCTCTTTGTACACATTTTGATAGAAATGACAGGCAGGTGAATAATGTGCATAAAAAATTTGGAACAATAAATCAGGATGGACACTACGTTGACTGCATTACTCATAACAATGCAATGTAGTGATAGAGAAAATATAACTATAACTTATACGAAATATGAAAGCGAATTTACATTAGATGGTGACTTAAGAATTTAATTCAATTCAATTCAATTCAATTTCTTCTGAGATGAATAATCGTGAGGCGAAAATATTCCCCCAGGTTTAATTTTACAAGCGCTTGTTACATTTTAAGCTACTGAAATTAAATTTTGGTCCGAAACTAAAGCCTGGATTTCGTTTCGTGAATTCTTGGGCATTCATGTAGAATTCTGTTCAGTGCTGTAAAACTAAAATTAGTTCAAATTTGAAGAACCGGCTATTGAACCACAGACAAGACACAGTAGTCGCAGTCGTACGGGGTTCGATCCCTCTGGCCTGGTATATCTCGACACCACTTTTCCTATGCTATCTGGTTTGTTACCTTGCATACGCAGTGGTTTTCTCACTTTCCCTTTCCTAAATCAGTAAAGCGCTCTAAGTGGCTAGTGGGGTAGGAAAGTCGAGTGCTACGAGGATGCCCAACGATGGTTGAAAGACATTCGGTGTAGTGTACTGGTAGAGCAGTAATCCATTCGTCTAAATGGAGTGAATTCTGAACCTGAGTAGCAAGGCTGGGGTCACTCCCACCTAGGAATTGACGATAAGTCATTATTTGAAAAAGAAAAGTGTGGTATCTGAATTCATTGATCCCACAACTCAGGGTGGATAACAAGTCCAGACCATATTATAACCTCTCGTGTTTATTTCTGAACAGTATACAGTATAAAACTGAACAGTATAAAATGTATGGCGGATAATATGATCCCAGAAAGCATTGACCGAGTGGTAAAGTGGTGATGTCCCAATGTCCATGTTATTAGTCCGAAAGTCCATTTGAATTCTCTTGCCGGAAGTCAACTTCACAAATATGAAGTCAAAGTGTTGCGCATCAGAGTCTCATTAGATTGAAATGACATAAAAAATTATAATTCTACAATGTACTTTGTGTTTTGCTTTTCCAAGTGTAACGTGAATAATGTAAACGAATAATTTTTGACTCGTTGACCCAAAGACGCAATCAGAAAGTAAAAGTCAACAAAGCCAAGCCCTTTGGCTTTTCCTTTCCACATTAAGGCAAATTGGCCACATTGTTTATTAGGTGCTCATTTTTCCGTACGGGGTTAATTTGACAAATTAAAGAGCTTACGATGCGTTGCAGATGTGACTGCATGGGTGTGATCTCAAAAGAATACCGAGTGAATGCGAAATGACGGAACGTTGTCCAATCTGAGATGACTTACGATTATTTTTGCATTAGTGTACTGTAGTGGGCGGACGACCCGCGCCGCAGGCTATGTTTGACTTCATGACCTGGTCGAAAGTACGTGTAGTAAATTACCTTATTTGCTGGTTATGTCACCGACAACTAGTTCAATCTGACGAGAGGTTAGGCAGTTAGAAAGATGAGGGCAATTTTTGTTTAGTCCGTCCTTCAGAATAAACTGTCGTAAACAAGAGGACCGTGTTTGATAATAAGGAATAATGTGTAATAACAAATAAATGACTTCTTACACTAGAATCGCAGAAAACATGAAAATAATATGCCAATAATTCACATCTAATACGAACGGCATATCGTATTTGACGTCAACTCTGCGACATACACAGATATAACGCATTCATTAGTAATCAGACACGCATTATTATGAGGGCACTGTTGTTACTTTTGACATCATATTAGTTAAACGTCTTCATAGTTGGACATCATTGAGGAAGTTAGTTAGTTAGTTCGTGTCACTCTTACAAATTACGTACAACGTGTACTGGTGCACTGCATTGGTGGGATAAAGGACGTAGTGTACCTCATTTCTCATCACATGCCAACATAATTGGTCGGTTAGCTGAAGATGCGGCAGACAAAATTGAATTATGCCTTAAGTTATTAGAATTATGAGGGTAAAGTAATTACTATTACGAAACAGGTGAGGCTAATTGGCTTTAGCTGACCTAAAGCGACTTAATCTCGGAACAGAGAAATGAAATTTGAGGCACAAAACAGCAGAAAATATTGCAGAAATATTAATTAATAAAATTATTAACGCAAGAGATTAACGAACGATGAGAGAATTATTATGCAATATTTATGAGAGTTTGACTCCGTAAGTAGTTACACAATGACGTAGAAGATTTCATTGGTGCACTTGCTAAAATATTGTTTATATCGCCTCTTCACATGTTTAGGGTTCGATCCCTTGAACGTGCTCCCAATAAGTTTCTCCTCAACATAGTTTTCCCAGTACTAGGGACACATCTCATTGGCCACTTCCGTACGAAAATTAGAGCTAAAGTCTATCAATGAGAAAGTTTCTGTTATTTCGAGATCGTTTATTTTAGCGCTGGCATGTTACACAAACCAAAGACAACCCAACAAACGCAGTAAGAAAATAACTGGAAGAACGACTTTCGATTATTGGATTGATTGTCACCAGAGTCCCAACCTCTCATCGCATTCACATCCACGCCTAACAACCATTGTTATGCAAAATTGACATTTGTATGCCGGCATTGGCATTTTATCACGTAATCTGAATAATTATTCAATCGATCCTGCTGGTGATGCGTAGTGATTCATGTTAATGTCCGCTTCCGCAGTTTCGCATCTTCTTTCCTTCCGGAAGTACAAAGTACGTGTTACACTTACAAGCCACATCATAAACTCAAAGCTTATCAATAATTAAAATTCATGTAGAAAAAGAACAATGATCTTCTTTTCTAAACTAACCATGCGAACAACGTCTTTCCCGTTTTGTTTTTCTTTTGTATAAAGTACAAATCTTTGAGTAATGAAGCCAACACACAGGGTGTCCCATAGAACGCGCACAACTGTTTGATATATTTTGGCATAGTTACAAGAAATTATGTTACGGTCAGGTTGAAATTATTGATGAATTCTAAGAATTTATTTACCAACACACTAATTTTATTTACTAAAACCGGAAATTTGTTTTATAGGTGTGTCCCACTGTCCCTATAATTTTTATTTTTATGGTTTAGGTTGATAAAATAAATGTTTAGAATTCATCAATAATTCCAACCTGACCGTACTATAATTTCTTGTAACTACGTCAAATATTATCAAACAATTGTACGCTTTCTCTGGGGCACGCTGCAACGGCAGCAGCCGGCACTATTTTCGTCCAAGGTCCAAATGTACAAGGTGGTGGACAAATATTTGTCTCATTGTGTTAACATTATACAGATTTAGAGGAGAATTCATTTCCTGACTAATTTAATTAATGTCCAATCCATACAAGTATCTCGGCGCTCATTAATTTTGAACCTAAATGAATTCAACTTGAGACATTACATACAATTATAAAAGCGTTAGATGAACAATACGAATATCCCCATAGATTATCGTTAAAAATTCCTGCAAAATGTATGCCTTAATGCCTTACATTTTCCGGCAACCAACAGGTTGGACTACCTTGTTGGAGCTAAAGGTTAGGTAACACCCTGTCGTATATTTTATTCGTTCCTTGTGTATTCTTCATGTGTACTAATATTTAATCTTGTAAAAAAAAGAAAGTAATACATAAGAGTCAGTGATGAGAACAAGTGAGTTGACAATTATGTATAACAACGAGGAGCGTCGGATCGTACGACATATTTTAAGGTAAAAAGGACAAGATTGAGAGTCAAATTGAAATGGGATGGAAGAGAAAGCCAGACAAGCACCCACTCAGAATTTCCTTACTCAGCTTTATATTTGTCTGACTCTGACAAGAAAATGTGGATTAAAATGCTGCACTCTCAAATATTTTAAAATCCAATTAAACAATTTGATACAATTTCTCCGAGTTTTTCATATTAACACTTTTGTGTATTTAAATCCGTTGAACACAGCTTAAGAAGATCACAAGGGAGACTCGCGTGGTGCTCTAGTATTTTGTATAGCGATATTTATTTGAAAAGCATTCGAGTTCATTACATAGTACAATACTCAAAAATCGAGTTCATCATAAGATGCATTGTTGACACTATTTGCAGCAAATGCCCTCTAAGGGTGTTTGACCCCCATTGCAGACATGGCTGGGGTACCTTCGGAGACTCCTTTGTGAGTTTTGAATATACAACGAATTCGTAATACTTGCACTAATCAACTTATTAACTTAAAATCTACTTCAAAATTTTAATTTTCCTTTTTAATTTGCTTGACTTCACAAAAATGTCACCCATTCATCCCATTTAAGAACTAAATACTCAATTTCTTCTAAAAAGCTTTCATTGGTACTTCTTTTTACCATTTTCCCATCAGTCATAACAAGATAGATTATTCTTAAACTTTGATTTCACGGTGACTTTACTGTTTTAAATTTCTTACGACGAAACACAAATTAATCGGATGCTAAAATTTTAATTCTACTTCCTTTCCTATTTCGTAATTTTTTGCTGTTGCACCTGCAGTTGCATGTGAATTCATTGAGTGCATTTACGCCGTAGTAGTAATTATCTTTAATCCTCAGATTGCCATGGTTACTTTGTTAACTGCGTGTGGAATTGAAATGGAATGCATGGGATTTCCTTTCAAGTTTTGTACACAGTTAAATTCACCTAAGACATTAAACAAATGTGTTACCATCCAATGAGTGAGTAATGGTGAAGGAAGATAATGGGTGCAGTTTATTAGTGTAGACGACTCATGCAAAATTCAATCCTTTCCTTGTGAAATTTGAAGAATTACATTACATGCAATCTTCTGTCTAAAAAAAGGTCATAGGGTCAAAACCCCTTTCGCCAACTGTATACTTTAATGCAAAATGTGTATACAATTTAATACATACATTTTTACACGATGAAAATTGACCCTTGCTATGTTGGTGACTGATTAGGCTTGTTGACTTGAATTTCTTGATTTTATAAACTTTATTACATAGACACATAGACCACCTTCACCTTACCACTTTGACATTACTTCCTGTGCCCAAGTTGTGTAAGTATTTTCAAATAATAGGGTAAGTTAGCCTGCGGCTCGCTTCGGAATGCCGTGTGGTCGAAATTTTATGCACCATACATTGAGAAATTCGCAGTAGAGTACGTAATTTGCCGGAATCCAGTGGTGTTGCATATGAAGGATGCCTTTTTTGTGACCGACCAGAAAATTGACCAGATTATACATGAATATCTGAATTCCGCACGTCTTTCGATCTCAGGACAGGTTGTGCTTAAAATAAATACATATATTGTGTATAAGGGACAACTATTAATTAGCATTGGTCAGTAAGGTATCTTCGCTCATATTCCGTAGAAATTGGGTTGGCTTTCCATTTGACAGAAGGATGATACAAGTAGTCATAACTAGGAGAAACCATCGGGTAGGGGATTAAACTATTTACAGCGCAGCCAAACACAATAAACCATTAATTCACGACGTAAGGACTCACTTATGATTCACGCCAAAAGGAACCATTTATCGTGTTAAGATAAAAATAAATAAATAAATTAACTCTCTGTTGATCGGACCCTCATATTATATCAAAAGGTAAAGCACCACACTACATAGGACATTCACGCAATTTGGCCCCAAAATCACTGTAAAATTGGTAAGGTATATTGACAAGAGATGTTATGTAGCTTGTAAGATTGTATATTTTGGTGATGAGATATTATGCATTAGATATTGTTGTGGGCACAGTGGGCAGTCGGAAGTAAATGTTGTCTGGTTGGTGTGGTGGGTATAACATGACAGACCCAAAAAAGTTTCATATTGACTTATAAGTCACGAAGATCCGGATTGTTGAAAGTTAGTTTGAATGAAATCTTTGTTCATGTAGGAATCTTCAGCCAGTTTACGTTCACAGTTTGTGTTGGGCGGAAATTATGTATGCGATTATTGCGTGAGTCAGTAGTAAACAAAGTGCACTGCATGCAGGTTTACAGGCAGGGACTGACCCAGTGTTAAACGTGCTATCGTGAATGTGAGGAATAATTGGAATTTGAACAAAAAAATAACTTAGGGAGCAAATCCAGAATTATTGGATCTTGGAAATTTTAAAAGGAAGAATGAGGACTATTTTGGTGAGTTCTATTTTTGTATGACCGGTGTAAATGGAGTTTTCAATTCAAGAAATCGAATTGAAGAATCACATTATTAAAATGGACGGAATATAACAAAGGAAGAACAGAAAAATTGCTTCTTGTAACTCATCTGTCTACAAAGAAAACGTACATTGTGTTTAAGGCTCACAAGAAATGAAAAGTAGAAGAGATCGACTTATCGGTATCCGTTAACTCTGGTTTGTTCAGACCAGATTCATTTTTGAAGAAACTTTCGCCAATTATGCTCTCGTGAGAGGTTGCGTTCAATAATTATAATTTATGCATCAAAAACAAATTAATCGTTTTAGTTTTGAGTATACCGTAAATACCGCAATAAGTGCCAGGGCGCTTATTTAAAAACGACGACAGCCGAACCGGCACCTATTTGAGTCCCTCCAATGCCTTTCAGGTTTTGTGGTTATGACCTTTGTCATTTATCCAAAAAAGGGCGAACGGTGCACTCAAGATAAGGTTAATCGAAAGGTTACATTTTATTGTTTTGGTGATCTTGCAATTGGTAAATCCTTTGGCAACATTCTAACGTATTAAATTGTTTTTCGAATTCCAGGTACTCGCATCCATGTGGATGCTTGTGTCCATGATAGAGGCATCCTCTTCCCTCGAACCAGTTCGCCATAAATCTGGGCGAGTTGTTTGGAAAAATGGAAAACGACTTCGAGTTCGGAAATTCCGTACAACAACAACGGCAGGAACAACCACAACAACAACAACAACAACAACAACGGAAGCTCCTACGACCAGTACAACGTCGGAGCCACCACCAACAAATCAAAATGCTACATGGGATGACATGGCTGAGAATATTGAAAAGAACTTCAAATTTGAATCTCTATTCGGTTCATCCTCCTCATTATCGCCAAATCGAGCACAACGTGGTTTAAGTGCACCACGTGGATCTGAATTCGACGACAGTATGGGCAGTTCCAGCAGTGACAATGTCATTGACCTCGGTGAACAAGACATTGAAAATCTAGACTTGACCAAACTCTACGATCGTGACACTTCAAAGGATGACCCAAATGCTCCAACAGTTTTGCAATTCGTAGCTCCATCTTCAACTTCATACATGGATCCTGCTTACATTTCTAGAATCATTCAACAACAATTAGGAGAGGGTTACGAGTATACTAATTATACAATCACACCGTCTGCTATTACATCGGATTACAGTGCACCATTCCCAAAGGCAGGATTTAAACTCCCACCTCCCCCCATGGAGAAGTTGAATGGACCACCGCCAGGATTTGTTGCACAAGAAGAACACACCGTCCGCCCAACCAAACATGAGTCTCCGCCAGTACAAAGCACTCACCAGTCACCGCCACCTCCATCCAGTGGGTCACCAGCTCCAGCTACACCTAACGGAAACTACGGTCTCCCTACTCAGGAGTACAGCAGTCCACCAGTTAAGAGTTCAAGTTATAGTTCTGCAGTCAGGGGTCAAAGTGGATATAACCCTCAAAGAATAAAAGGGTTTGCACAAGTCCTTCCAACAAAGGTTTACGCGAGGCCAAGCCCCACGCCACAAATTTATAGTTCACCGAGCCCTCCACCGCCAATTTACGCCTCCCCAAATCCACCGCAAATTTTCACGGTCTCTCCAAATCCACCGCTACAGATTTATAGTTCGCCGACCCCTCCTCCGCTGATTTACAGCTCTCCGAGTCCTCCACCAATATACATTGTCCCTAGACCTCCAGTTGTTTACAACTCGCCAAGTTCAGCTCCCGTATTTAGCACCAAAGCTCCACCTACTCATTACAGCGGCCCACCGAAGGGAACATACAGTTCACCTACCCAATCAACCTACATTATCCCAAAAGATTATCAAGTCGGTCTATCTGCCCCAGGTCAGGGGTATTCTACTTTAGTAAAGGGTTCGGTCAATCCTACCTCCAATGAATTTATCCACCCACCGAAGAAGGGATCACCTGCTTCCTTATGGACAAACTACGTCTCTTCTGCTCCAAAGGAGAATAATTATGACCTCCCACCCGTCAAAGTTAGCTTCCCTGATACAAACTCGAAAGCACCAGAATATAAAGCACCGGAGACGTATTCTACACTCAGTGAACAAATGGTTGCCCCTGGGCTTACCCCTGCTATCATTGGAGGATATGGTGTTTCAGATGGTCAACCAGAGGTCATTCAACCCGAAAAGTATTCATCCACAGAAGTCAGGGGTTTCCCAAGTGGTCAGGGTGATATTAATGCATACAGTGCTCCCGCAGATGATTCTGGTCCCACTACCATCGTTCGACATCATCATCATTACGTGAATTATGTTGGTACCGGTACCGGTGGTGAGCAATCAAATCCTTCTGGAAGTTTTGATGCATCCGAATCAGTTTACCGAGCCCCAAAAAATATATTTGAGACTTTGGGAGGATCTAATGGTTATTCTCCGCCTGCTGATTCGGTTGGTCCATCTATTATATATGGGAAACCAGCCCCACAACTGGCATACCGATTTCCAACTACCGCTAGTTCTATCGTTAAGTTTCCTGAACCTTCAAGTGACGATTCCGGGTCACAAGTGGCTTACCAATCACCGGTTGGTCCCCAGGAGTCTTATAATCCTTCGTCATCTTATGGGCCGCCTGAACCAGGTCCCTCTTACGGTCCACCACAACCAGGTCCATCTTACGGACCACCACAACCAGATCCATCTTACGGACCACCACGACCAGATCCATCTTACGGACCACCACAACCAGGTCCATCTTACGAACCACCACCACGACCGGGCCCATCTTATGGCCCACCCCCGGAGGAGGAAACCCCGGAAGAACGGCCGAAAATCCTCAAGACAATTTATGTGAATCTTCCACCAGAACAAAACGCGCCGAGACCTCCGCCTATCAAACACAAGATCCCACTTGCACCTCAGCGACATTACAAAATTGTATTCATTAAGGCCCCGACTCCGCCACCGGCGCCAGAACAAGAAGTTGAGTTGCCACCACCACCAGAGTCCAAAACTCTAATTTATGTCTTGCACAAGAAGCCAGAACCACCAAAGCCGATTAAGATTGTAACACCGAAACCAACAGAACCAAGTGCGCCGTTGGTCCATTTTATTCAGTACAAGAAGGAAGGAAATGATATCCAGATACCTAGTGGAGATTATGGGTTACCCTCGACGGATTCATCCGGCCCCGGGAATAATATCCAGAAACCTAGTGGAGATTATAGGTTATCCTCGACGGATTCATCCGGTCCCGGCAATAATATCCAGGAACCTAGTGGAGATTATGGCTTACCCTCGACGGGTTCATCCGGGTCGGCGAATAATATTCATAAACCCAGTGGAGATTATGGGTTACCCTCGACGGATCCATCCGGGCCGGCGAATAATATTCAGAAACCAAGTGGAGATTATGGCTTGCCATCAGCAGTTGGTCATACCAGATTCGATTTCGAATTACAATTATCATCTGCAGGTCATTCTGGTGAAAAGGGTTTCACCCCGGGCACTCCACTCGGCCTAACTGATTTAGGATACGACGTTTCGTCTTCAGAATCCAAAGTTCAAGTCCAAGTGACAAAATCGGTGTCATCGACGAAATAATTAAGGCGGGCTGAATAAATTATGTCAGGCAGATCGAAGTTAATCGTTTCCTAATACAAGCAAAGTAAAGCGGACGTCATGTAAGTCATGTTTAGTAATGGCATCAAGATGCACATGAATGAATTCTAGTCGGTGTGAATGAATATTAGTTGTAATTTGTGTGCCAGAGAAGAATATATTTTTGTGTGAATGTCAATGAGTGTCTGAGTTTAAAAGAAGTATGTATAAGATGTCTGTCAGTGGGACCTTTTGTAGGTCATTGTGAAAACAAATACTCTGAAATGTTAAAAATAAAACCACGAGTAGGCGGGTGATTGTGTATTTGGTGATGGAAATGGTTGTATTTTCTTAAATACTAGAATATATTTGTTATTTGTACATTGCTACAATTTTTTGTACAGTTCTGTATTGAATATTCTTAAAAAATGAAGGAATAAAATCTTTGAGTATTATTTTTTTGATTTCATGCATGTTTTCGTGTGTTCATTTTTTTTAGATATGGTTCCTGTGCTGACATTGACGTTGATCAGTTTCTTATGAACGAAGATTTTCCAAAATAGCTTATGAATAAAAGTTGCCGTGTCGAACCTCCTATATAATTGTTTTCGAAAATCTTAGAAATAAGTGGACAAACCCATTTTCCTTAAAATTGAGCCTACAGATGCAATTGTTCACATTTCGAGTAAACTCACCGCAATATAATTTCCCTCTTCTGCTACAACACTCGTCTGAATACTTAGAATTCAATTAATAATTTGTTACGGGAACTTACTTGTTCTGAGTCAGAGGTCACAGATTTTTATCACTTCTCTGTATGTATCAATGCAATGGAGAAAGCAAGCTTCCATTTGAGCCCCCTAATCCGACCAGTCAGTCCTTTACATTCTGAAGGTCAGATTGAAAATACAAGCTGTGTGGTCAGATGATCCATGTTTTTATGTTCATAACGAATTCTGACGAACAATTTGGCGGTCACCGTTCGCCGACTAATTTTTCTGAGTAATAATTTGAAGTTTATTCGCAGAATACTAGCGAAAAGCCTTCTTTCTTGTTAAAACCACTTAGAATCTCAACTCAACCCCCTATCAGAAGATTATGCCAAAAGACACAATGAATAGTACAATATGGCTGATCTTTTTGGTTGCAGCTGAATCTGGGAATGATGCATGAAAAAAGGAATAGGTATAGGTATACATTTTGCGGCGCATCCAAGAGTATTTTAAATTCGAAATGTGTCCCCCGTGTAAACATTCCAGGGAACAAACGAAATCTTTAATTTTACGCTCAATTCATGAACAGTGCTCACGATTTGTAGTTTCTTATTTCGACTCGTGAAAGAAATTAATTTTAATATAATGTCGTTACCTAATTGTGCTACTAAAAACCAGATTTTAAATTTTCACGTTTCTTTAAGGTTTAACCAGCATGTGAGCTGGAAATGACAATTATTAAGCGAGCGAAGCGCAGCGAGCGAAGCGAGCATAGCGTAGCGAAGCTTTACTGTTCCACTAGGTGGTCCGAAATCCATTTGTATCTCTACCATGTGGATGTAACGCTTTCTTTGTCCAGAGCTTTTCTCAGGAACTACTGGGCCGATCGGGCTGCAAATTTCTGGGGAGACTCTCCTGAGGGTGTAGTTGTGCCATCACTACGTACTGACCGTCTACTACTAAGGGGTGTCCCCTTAGACTCGAGTTTAAGGGTGTGGGTATTTGGCATGGGATAAATTTCCATAGCAACCCTGTGGTTTGCCTCTCAGTGGAACTGACATAAACAAACTCTGCCGTCGCTATGGTAATTTTACCCATCAAAGTATGAAGAAATATTTGAATATCTGGAATATTTGTTATTAAATGTATATGAAAAATAGTTAATCAGTCTTTCTTCCAATAATGTTTGTGCAAAGTTATATACCGTGTAAAGTGAACCGGGGTCCAGGGGCAGAGCCCCGGCGGGGGTTGGGGGGCCGGAGACCCCCATTTAATTAGAGGTTTAACAATTTAACATGGTATTATTTTACTGGGCGAGATATCATTTTACTGTGCAAGATATAATTTCCTGTGCAAGGTATTATTTTACTGTGTTTTCAGTCTTAATCTACCGTGAAATCGATCTTATTCTACTGGGCGATAAAATCGCACCCTTTCTTTTTTCAAAAGATTGGATGATGAGCTTTGCTTCGCTCGCTTTTCTGTGGCACAACCGTTGACGGGATGACATATTCCTAGTTAAATATTGCACCAGAATTCTTGCGGAAATACGCTAATCTAAACTTCACTTTCCGTAATCAAGTAGTACGAGCTTCATGCAAATAAGTCAAGCGTTTATATTAAAATTTAAAGTACATAACTCCTTATTGCTAAATTACGTGCATAGTGTATTACTACAAACTTAATCTTAATCTAACAAGGAGACTTTATTTATATAATTTCTTTTCTCTCCCCCATAATGATTACTTAATCAGAGCTCGATCCTCTGAAAATTTGCAAGTCCTGTTTTTGTTAAATCGTCTCTGAAACGAAAGTTTAAGTGTAGATGCAGATGGGGTCAACTTCTGTATTTTCATGGGTTCATACTATTCACCTAACGTATTTTCATATATTAAAAAAAGTAAAAACAAACAAAAGGCAATAATTCCGTATTTAATTAATTAACCCAATCACCCAAAGCTCAAGGGACAACAATACATAGTGTGTAGTTGATGAGTTCATTGGTCTGACCGAATAATTCTTCTACAATTTTTATGCCGTTTGTTTGCATTGTGTGTAAATTATCCCGTAAAAGTTGTTTTACCTCTGTACAGGGTGGTTCATGGTATTTTACCACAACTGCCGAACCTGGCGTATTGACAGAAACACAGTAATTTGGCAGTGAATTATTTTGTCGAGAAAGTGTACATACGTACATACGTTGGGTTGAGGTAAATTTAGTTGTTCCACCCTGTACGGCCAGGACAGTCAAATAGCGATTATTTTGATTATTATAGAATTTCACCCGTACCCCTGGTCATTAGACTGAACGGAATCTTTATTTTGTAGAAAGTGAAGAATCCTTACGATTAGCGTTAACTCTCTGTGTTAAGACAATCAGTATTTTTAATTCAACACAGATTTCAACAGGTTTTACGGGAAAGAATGAGGGCTTATAAAAGCGTATTTACTTTCGGACAAAACTTAATAGTCACTTCCACACAGTCAATCCCGAGAGTCATTTGGAAATGACAGCTCAAAAGTGCCAATCACCGGAGAAAGTTTTCGTACTTATTTAAATTTTACCATTTATAGCTGTGAAGTTTTGTTTTCAAGTCCTGAATTCAGGAAATATCAGGATGCAGGTGTTTTTGGTAAGTTCCAAGTAAATTCTATTTCTAATGTGCGACCTTGTTCGAGCTGATTGGATGGTCGGAAGTGGATTAAAACGTTTCAGCAAATTCTATACACGTCCCAGGCCGCTAGAAATATAGATCTGGCATCGAAAACAGTTTGCGCCGGAAGTTTGACATCTAGTATACAGTCCAGTTGATAAAATGAAGTTTTGTGACAGCTTAGTGTTTCGGTTAGACCTCATTGCATTGTAATCATGTTATACTTGGAATCTCGCTTCGGAGAATTCTTTGAGTTTCACTGTTAGAAGCATTCAATGCCTTAAGACGTGAAGATTCGGGAGTACAAAAAAGTGCGAAGCCAAATTAATTAGATTTGGAAGATTTACTTTTCCATTGACGGAGACAATTGACTTCTGGCTTCCATTCTTCACCACTCAGTGCCAGAGGCTGCAGTCATTTTTCAAAGCGGACCTCTTAGATACTAGTTTTGTTATTTGGTCAAACTTTTCCGACTTAATCAATCAAAATTTGATTGATTTTGACATAGAGGAATTAGCCCCGCCCTTTAAATAGAGTGGAAAAGGTATGGGGATTTTTGGGAAATCAACAAAATCCGGCGTCCTCACTCCAAGAGATCCGAGTAAAGTTACTTTTCAAATATCCATGGCGATTTACT
>JAQFYE010001952.1:0-20112 GCA_034694305.1 Protaphorura glebata | reverse complement strand
TCATTATTTGGCTGTATACTGTGCCGAGAGGCAACCTTAATTGTTAAGGCAGTGATCTTATTAAAGATATTTCTTCTACGAATCCTTGCCGTTTTGTATTGGTATGGGTTCGATCCCGAGACCAGACAAAGTCTGGCGTCAAACATACCCGCACTCGCACACTCAGGAATCAAGTATTGTCCTTTAAGGGTTGTTAATGGTATTAAGATTTTTCAAATTTTATGATGTCAAATTTTGATACTTTTCGAAAATACAAAATTACCCGTAAGTTCTCCGAACTGAACTGGGGGCACAAGCATTATTTGCTTTGAATAGCGATTTTCTCTAATAGTCGGTTACGAGTTACCAGGAGTTTGTGAGCACTAGATTATTACAGATACAGTTCCGCTGTTTTTGTTTACCCATTTACTCCGTTGTTTGAAGTGATTCAGAAGTTGAACATAATATGGCTATTGTTTTCCTTTTTCGTACTCGACCTAATTTATTAATGAATTTGCCGGAAGTTATACTTTGTTTTTCCTTTCTGTGTTTCCTTTGATTTTGGTTCGTTTCAAATTTTGTGATAATGTCTTCGGGGAAAATGTAGGCAAGAGTACTCAGAATTTTAATCTAATAAGGCTCCGGAAGTGAAAGTCGCTTGTTGTTTCAGTTCACTCCGTCTTTGCTTGGTGTGTGTGTTGTGGGCAGTTCAACAAACGTTACCCGTACAATTCACATTCATAGTCAGTTTAAGCTGTTATCTTTAGTTAGTGACAAGTGTAATCTAATTCTGACTAAATTTCGAAGATAATTTTATCTTGTGTGAGGTCTTCAGATTTACGAATTGAGCGAAGGTCTAGTCTTGATAGGAATTTGCTTACGGACGTTGCAGATGACTAACTGCGACGCGACGGTTCAAAAATCATATCTACGTTATTGTCAATTTCAAGTCAATACACAAATGGCCATACATATATAAGTCAATGTGCGTGAACATTCCGCTCACCTTGAAACACCTTTTTCAAAGAATTAAAACCGAGTCGATGGGCAGTACAAATAGTTTCACGATTGGTCGTTTAAGAGTACCGTTGGCAGTTTTTAAAATCACTGTTTTTACTAAATTGTCTGCCAGGATGCGTGTCCATCACTCCAATTTCCACTTTGTCGGCACTACTCAGCCAATCGGGCTGAAATTTTCAGGGGAGGTACCCCCGTGTGAGGTTGTTTACGAATACTGTCAAGAATATGATGTTTTATATGTAAATGGTCAAGCCTATTCTGCATAGTTAGATTAAGTCAGAATAAGTTAACATTGGTACTTTTACAACCCAGAAACGACGGAAAAGTCTCTCTCTCTCCTCCGGGTTTCTAATTAATAATTTTTTTTTATGGTTTGACTTGGATGTAAGTTCCATTATGTTAAATTAAGAATTAAGGACGACTTTGCATCAATTGTCAAAATTAAAATTATACATGTATTTATAAGAACGAATTGTGCTAAACAATGAGTGCAACGACAATTAAATGATTCTATAATTGTAAATTGAATAGGAAGATTGGCAAATTGTTCTGAAAAATGTACGTTAAAAAAAATTTTTTTTTTGGTTTATGACTAAATGAATAGTCTTACAAATGATACGACTTCGTGACAATTTTGTTTTCATGCTTTTGAATTGTAATTCGTAACACTACGTAACATAGTTCAAGTGACAAATGTGTGACCTAAAATATGTAAACCGAGTAATTTTGGATGTGGTTATTATTTCGCAACCCCGGGCAGCGCAACGACCTTACGAGGGTGCTGTTCCGTAATAAATAAATACTGTCTTGAGCTTAAGGGTACCCCCTTAAGCTCAAGTTTTAGAGCATTGGTATTTGGTATGTGAAAAATTTCCGTAGCGACGGCGGAGTTTGTTCGCTTCTATAAAATTGGCGTAAGCAAACTCCACCGTTTCCATGGATATTCTTCCCATCCGAAGGATTCAAAGGATGACGGATTTTTTTTCAAAAGACGGGACGGCAGAGCTTCGCTTCACTCGATACAGGATGACATATTTTCTAGTACATATAATATTATAGAGAGTTCTCTGTTGGTTTGATTATTTGGAATACCAAACAATGAACCTTTGATCACGAACATAATGCATTCCCGAAAAAATAAGTTCTAGTTGCGTGGGGTAGACAAAAGAAAAGTAGGTTGTAAGCTTCTTAACGGAATATAATCTAAGCAGTGCGCGTTATTTTAATGACTCCTCAAACATACCTCAAACACCACAAACACAAATTAATCTATAGAGGCTTAAAGTAATGGAAAAGTTCGTTGTCGACGACGAAGAACTTCATAAGAGTGAATTAAGCCCGGATGGTAGAAATCAAAATATGTTTCAAGCATCTCTCACACTCCAACTCGATCTCAGAGAAGCTCTAACAACACTCCGTGGATTAATGAGGAAAGAATATCAACTAGTTTCTGGAACATCATTCCTAGGATATGTATGCATTTGCATTTGACATCCGCTTGTTAATAATGATTATTATTTTCGAAACTACATACACTTCAAATTTCAGAGACAGAAGCACTTAGACTAATTTAACAACGTCAGAAAAATTGAGCGATCTCCATTGATCTTTAATGATGACTCATACTCTCCATCCAGTTCTATTCTAATCTGTGCTGGACAAAATGTATCAGCTCATTCTTCTTGGAAAAGCGGTCCAAACTGCTCCTACCGTTCAAATTAATAATTTAAGGTCGTGCTCGTAAGTGATTTAAGGGGACACACCAAGTCATGCTCTTACAATAATGTACAAGATTCGTATTTCTTTTTACAATATAGAATCAGATTTTTATTACTCTGGATATTTCTTTCGAATATTGTCCGTTTGATCTTAGCTACGTCTAGGTAACTAACTAACTGTCGTTTAAAAACAACCCTTGCCGCTTCGCTATTGCTAGCGTTTCAGATTTTTAAGAGCGTGGCCATTGTCGTAGATTTCTCTCAACTCATGCTTCGCCCTATTAATAGTTAGCTTCCTTAGACACAGCCAATAATTTAAATTGTGTACACTGTGGTTTTTCTACCGTACGATTTGTGATTTGAAAATAGCATTTTAAATTTCAAATGGTGCATAAAACAAATTACATAAATAATAGAAATGGATAAACAACTATTGGATGTTTGTTGTAATTTATGTGTTTTTGACTTGTTTCTATTATTTCCTTACAGGTCTCTGAAGACTCAGAAGATAATATTGGCCGTGGTTGCCTTTGTCAAGAAAAGGTAAGCGACACATTTTTTATATCATCTTTCCATTCGAGTAATCACATGAGTAGTGGCCGTGATGCTAAATGTAGGAAGACATGACTAAAAGACGAAAGAAAGGATAAAAGACCCGCCTGCTAGGTTTTCCGCTTTTACTTTCGTTTTTACCCAATTTGGATAAACTGTGTTGACGGGAAAACCTTTTCTTCAAAGTTTCCTCTATTTCTTCCAAGTGAAGAATATAATAACAGAATATACGTATGCGGGTAAAGCCTGAAGTGATAAAATCGTCATTTATATATTTGCAATGCAATTCTTCTTTCTGTCCCACAATTTTTCATGTTTCCTAAGAAAATCTGCACACTGCACGGAAAGTGATTAGCCATTTTACATAATGTACATATATGACAACAGAATTCGTTTAACTTCTAGCTTCACCTGGACACATCCGAAGCTGCACAAATAGCAGAACGAAGACATTAAAATGGAAAGGCATTTAAGCATTTACTAATTTAATATAATTTTCTTCCTCTGTAGCTTTTTTGATAAGAGCGAGACGGTGGTTGTTCCATTGCTTGATGCCGGCGTTGATAGGGTAAGTCAACAATGCGTGTATGGTCGTATAAAATTTGAACCCACTACTAGTACAAGTATACCTTAAAAGTTGGTCTCGAATCCTGGCCGGACTGGAATTACTTTTTATATATTGAAATGAAGATATTTTTTTAACTTATCAGATTTTCTATGCAAGTCCAGTCCCTATGTTTCTCTAGTAAGTAATAAATGACTGGAATAATGTTTTGAGTTTTACTGTATTCGGTGTATTCGAATATGAGAAAAAAAATTCTCGGCGCCCGTTGACCTCGTGAACTTTGTTAGCCAGAAAATATGGCGGACACAGGTATCGACACGATAACACCTTGTTCGTAACTAACTTTTACCATACATCCACTATTTGGGCTCATTGCATTGGGGTGATATTTTCAGTATTTCCAACTTGCATAAAACTGGTTATTATTTTTCATGAATTCAGAATTTAAAATTCTGCAAACCGCCCAGCGTAAATGCACTCATTTATACTTTATTAAATTCTGCTGGAGGGTGTCATGATGTTATGAGGCACCCTGTACAAGAAATACGCAAATGATCAGACATGACATAGGTTTGGAAGAACTACCCGACCCACCTTTTCATTATTCAATTTGAAGTAGGAAGTTAAATCAAACTCTTAATTCATGAAATAATTCATTTCAACATTAATTGGTTTCGAGTTCTCCGTCTACCTCACGCGCGCTCCAGGCGAGAAATGAGTTTCAAGTTACGTCTGTGATGGAGAAAAGAGTTGGGGAAAGTAAATTAAAGAAAGGCAAGTGAAAGTACAAAGACTTTTCTTTCTTTACTTCCGTGCATTTCATTGCATTAGTTTGGCTTTGCTGTTTTCTCTAGGCTCATGCTCTTGTTATGTTCCGACTCTTTGTATAAGAAAGACTCCCTGCTGTTGTTCTTTCTCTACTCCTAAAATTAGAACAATATTTCTTCTGTTAATGTGCGTGAAGAAGGCCTGGGATCAACGATGTTCACAGACTGACGTTATCAATTAATTTCACGAATTAACTCGCTCACGTTTTTTTATCAAGTCAGAAAAGAAAATAATTTTTGGTATAACGTACAATCACTCCAGAAGTAAACCCTTTCAATCTTGATTCTTCTTTATGACAATTTTGTTCCTGTCTGTTCAATATAGTTATGGATGCCTTTCTGGACCAAGAATTCAAGACTTGACCCTAACATGTTCATTCTCCACAAGTGTTTATTTTCCAATTTCTCTAACCCCATCCGTCAACCTGAACCTACTAACGGCTCACTCAAGTGAACTCACTCACTTTGTTCTTTGGGGTTTTTTCCACAGGTAGAAATCGATCATGGAATCACGTCCACTATTTTCTGGGTGAATGAATTGAGTCAGATAGAGAAATCATTCGTGGACAATGCTCACAAATTGATCGGAGCCCAAGCTCTCCTCACGGCTCTTGACCATTGTCATGACATGGTTCAAATTACTGACTCGGAACAACGGATTCAGGTGAGGTTTTCTTCCGGGGATCCACTCCGCAGTTGAACATTTTTGTATAGTACTAGATTAACCCTAAGCTCGCTAGTGAGATTGAAGTCAAGCATATCTCGGGTTACTCCAATGATGTTTTTTGAACAATATTTATTGCTTTTACTAAACCTAACTTTTCAGAAACTTACTGTTTCCTTGATAAAATATTTGGTCGTACAGAAATTAGGACTTACCCGTTATATTTATAGAACCCTCCCTGATGACGGAAACAGTAAGTTTCCGAAACGTTGGACAATAAATGTTGAACCGTTCAAAAGACACCACTCGAATAACCCGAGATATGCTTGACAATAATACCAAAACCGAAGTTGAAAGCCTTCCAACATCGAAGACTTTACATCGCCGTATTTTCTATTTAGTGCTGTATCTTTGGGAAACTCACCAATACTAAGCATCACTATTGAATGATATTTTGTGAGGTCCGATAACAAACATCCGTCCTTACCACCGTCAAGACGAAAGTGGTTTCACTCGAATTACACTCCATCTTAGCAATAGTTTCTGCGTGTACACTTGCCTAAAATATCTAAATTCTGTGTTAAAGGTTACACTGAATTGAGAATCAAGAACTTCTACAGAAGTGGCTAATGTACATTTATTTTGAAAATCCGACTCAAAACGTGCACAATTCCTTACAATTTATCAACTGACGTGAGTCAGTGACAAAACAGGTATGGTGCATTCCCATTAATGAATGGTATACACGGTCCCTTGTAACTATTGACACCGTCCTATCTACGGTCCCAGTTGGCGAAGTAAAAGCTGATGTATATTTCTGGAAAATATAAGTGTGTAGCTTCTTTGATTTGACTTGATTATATTCTAAAGCATTCAGACATACAAGCGTGCAAATTGATCGTCTTAACGTGAAAACAATGTAGTTGAATTGGTTCAGTGTTTGCTGGGGACCGCGTACTCTTAGTAGAAAAATTTCGCCATTATACTGGAGGTCTCTCCTTCTACCAGGGTCACCATCCCTACCCAATTGGAAGGCTAACAAATTCCCTGATAAGGGCGGATCTTTGTAGCCAGTAGCCAGTTAGTAGGGATAAACTTATGTAAATGAAAGCAGTTTCACACTTCAGGTAAGGTTAGAAATATATCGAGCAAAGCAAATGCAAAATGCCATTTTTTAGAAGCTGAAATTTCAGCCCAAATTATAAAAGGAAGTTCTCGCCGTAGTTCTGTCTGCTCTATCATTTTACTCCACTGTACGTCATCTGCTTCTTCTAATAGGGTCGCGTAGGCACAGTTGTATTTTGTGTAAAGTATGTTGTTAGCTATTAGCCAGTACTCGGTTGTTTGTGAGCAACTAGTCCCACTCTGTTTTTATGGAAACAGATTGGTAGAGTACACAGACACATTGGCCTGAAGCTTACTCTGAGATACTCGTCGGTCGGTTCTTTTGCTGACTTGCTGAGAAGATGATGGCTCTATAACAAGCTTATTTTTCAATTTCACTTTCTCCGTCATACTTGAGATTTGTGTAGTAGAACGATGTATTACTTAAATGGGGAGACAGAAAGAAGAGCCCAAGTCCAAGCCCATCCAAACTCAAACTCTCAGTTGGTGGCACGTTTTCTTGATGTACTACGTCTACGTACAAAATACGATGATCTTTGATCTTTCCTCGATGAACCAACCAAAAAGTACTAAAAAAAACTCTTGAAGAGCTCTCAACCTCTCTCACTTGATCATTTTCCAAATTTTTTTTTTACGCGCAAGTAGAGTTGATGATTTCCTAATGAAGGTAAACGCACAGCTGGTTGTGCTGAGTCTGTGCCCTCGGCTCTCAGCTGGGAGCTTGGTTAGTCTATCTTCCCAATGCACCATAATTGGCAAGCTTGAACTTTCACCTTTATCATGTGCTGTACATACAAGTGTAGTACAGTGTGGATCAGAATAAATGTCTCACTTTGAGAAAATGCTCTTCCAAAACCTGGAGCTCGAGTTTTATGAACCTAGAATGAAAAGTGTACCTTACTAACAAAGTTGAAAGTTGTTTAGTAAGGTCTCGATTTGCTACAATTCTTGTAATTACGGATGTCCTGATATACAACTACCATATTCTCTAGCACCATATATGCAAAATGGTACTGGTTATGTATTCAGAGTCGGCTCTACTACTCACATTATTTGACATTATTAGCCGTCAGGCACGGTGAAATTACCACGTATTTCCTTCAGTAAAAGTGTGCTTGAATTATGATTACCGTAGTAGTACGGAATAAATCAGTGGGCCCTTGAAACGGACGGAAGCAAACCACTTATGTTAGAGGGATCGCACTCCCAACATAGAAAGTCGTAAGGACATCCTTCAACATCAAACTCTAATGCAATGGATTGACTGGAATGTTCTAAACTGGTTTCCACCACTATCTGACAAAACTCGACACTTTGTGCAAATACTGAGACGGAGAATACAGTTTGCGGAATATCCCGATGACCCAAATATTTGTACGGTGTAATTTTACGGTGTGCCCGAATGTACTTCTTTTGCGTAGTATTGACTTGCAACGAAGTTTCAAACACATCCCTTACCCTTCGTAGTATTATGGTCCACTGTCTATACTCTATACTTTCTACGTACTTCAAGTTGTGAAGTCCTCGTCATAAAATATTTTGCGGTACATATAGTGCAACAGCTCGCACAAATTATCTATGAATGAGCGAGCATGACATAAGGTTGCCAATTTTTTAATTGACTTTCCAAAGCCGTAGAGTTAAGCGGTTTTGCGTATATATAGGGTATCCACGAAAAAGCACACATTTGTTTGGGTATTTTTCGTTGTTGGGCGGTTTAAGCTCATTGCCTGTAATGTAAATTCTCGTAACTAAGCCAAAATATCATCAAACAACTGTGCGCTTTTTTGTGGACACCCTGTATATTGCATAATTCTCCTTTCATGAAGACAACTCTAGGATCAGAACGAAGAAAGGTCAGTAAGTTATCATTTTGGAGTCTGCACAGCCGGTGTTCGAGTAAGAGTGGAAGGCCTACCAGAAATGAGTGGCTAAAACAATATTTTTATCATCAGCTCTTTGAGTGATTTCGATCTAATATGTAGTAGTACGGTTCCTGATTCTAACAATGGCAGGTCGAAAGTCGTGAACTGAATTAAGGGTTTTGAACAACTGACGACCCGCGGGAAATTTCTGACCTTACAGACAGGTTGAAGGACCCGTACTAGGTCAGAAGCAGTCAAAAAATTGATAATCAAAATTTTGAAAACTTCAGTCACTTATCTATGGAGAGGTATCATATTCGGGTACATTTGTCGCATTTCGAACTTACCACGAGAGAAATATTGTAGAAAGAGAAACCGAGAAAACATCGGATCAAAATCGCTGCTGAGACAAAGATATTGGAGTAAATTTAAATCGTCCTTAACTTTATAACACTACGGAATTCAGAAAAGAACATATTATCATACCTACTACGATATTTGAGAAACTGAATTTGATATCAAAATGTCAAAGGTTACAAAAGTACAGACAATGGAAAACTTACTTATAAGTTTGCACATGTGGGACAACAGAAAAGTTTATAGATGAAAAGGAACTTCATTGAAGCCTTACGAATGCACAAAAAGTTTTCAAATATACGTAATACAATCTTGGAAACAAATGCAAAAGGGGTGGTGTCGTTCGTGGAATTTCAAATATCACACGCAAATATATTTTGTATTGTATTTTTGGTCCAGAAATCTTGTATACCAAACCTGTTGGGCAATATCTCAAAATGTATATCAAATAAGACGAAAGCTTTCATTATCGGGCGTGCATAATTCTGTGGAATAAATTTCCTTGAAAACATGTTGGATTCTCCACTTTTTCAGCTGTCAAGTATGACGAATTCTAGAATTATCTTCTTTCATAGGATTTTGAATAATAAGCAATTTCTGCTCACTTTCTGGAAACTATCGAAAACAATAATTAATGTTTTCGGTTAAACTAAAATAAAGTTAATAAAGTTAAATTCCTTGAAAACCTGTTGGATTCTCCACTTTTTCAGCTGTCAAGTATGACGAATTCTAGAATTATCTTCTTTCATAGGATTTTGAATAATAAGCAATTTCTGCTCACTTTCTGGAAACTATCGAAAACAATAATTAATGTTTTCGGTTAAACTAAAATAAAGTTAATAAAGTTAAATTAACGGTGGACAATTATTGTCCACCGTTAATACTCCCAAAGTCTTGGCTGCGAAAAGTTATCAATATATCATAAAAGCAAAAAATATTAATAATTTTTCATTTCTTTTAATTATAGTTTGTGAACCAATCATATGAGAAGCTCCTGGGGTATACTTTCTCAGAAGTGTGTGGGTCAAATTTTATTGAGCTTCAAAATCAATCACACCGTGTGGACCAATCTCAAATCTCTCCCGGTATGCCTCTTCACTCAACCACTGGAGAAACTCAACTTTCTAACCATTCTATGGCCGGAGGAGGAAGAATTTCACCAAATCCAACTAGTCGCCCTCCTGACACAATTACGACGTCACCGACGACTGTCCCTCAATCTGCTCCTCTACAAACTCAATTGTCCACAACTCATAATCCATCCTTGTCTTTCCATGATCATGTCGTTGAAGAACTTTCTCAAGGGAAACTTTGGGAAGGAAATTACATGTACAGCCGGAAAGTTGGAGAACCCGTTTTTCTCAACTCTAGAGTGTTCCCATTCAACTACCATAGCCCAACCAAGAGGATGCCATCCGATTTATCATTAAACAAGTCAGTTTGGATACTCTTGATTAATTTATAATTATGTACACTCTACTCATCAGGTTCAATTATCAGTCCATTTTAAAGTGACACAAACAGAAATTGGAAAACAGAAGGTGAACCACCTTTAATTCTTTTGGAATTTGGAATTAATTCATTTCGCCTTCCATCACGCAATGTACAAATTACATCTGCAAACAATTCCTAATGAAAATTCATAACAAAAGCGCCACTGTCTTTAAACTTTTTGGATGCCAAGAAATTCCCACATACTTTAGAAGAAATTTAACTACTTTTAAACAAACACTACGAACATTGCCCGGAAAAATTACAAGTTTTCCTTACCTTACAAGAAAAATTCCGTAAATAGTTAAATATTATATCTAGATTTCAGTTCATCATTTTCAATTGATTTAATCAGAAAATCGAAAGAAAACATTCGGTCGAAACCAGCTGACCACTTGTACACTTATAATTTTGTTAGATAATCAGCTTGGCTATATATAAAAGGCATTAAAACAATATTTTATGTTAGCTCCTGCATAAGAGAAATGTTTTTAAATTCATACGGTAATATATTTTTGACGCTGGCAAACATGAATTTGTGGATTGAAATTTTTAAGTTTGATGATCTATGATCTTTCGAAGTCGAAGAAACGACCCTCGTGTTTCCTTGACCGGATCGCAAAATTCTAGATTCAAAGAAAATCTGATCTATTAGTATTGTATTATCAAAATAACTTGACAACCATTTCCTCAATAATATATGTAGAAGAAAGTGTCAAAATATTTTGACTATAAATTATTTCAAGCATTCCTTACTTTTCTGTTTGGCTTGACTCTCAAGTCAATTTGGCACTTTCCTTTAGGAGGTACGAAGTTGCGGTTTAAGCAAGCAAGGAAGTCTTCCTCTTGATTTTCCCATAAATTGAAAGACTAAGGCTTTCGATCCAAAATCCCTGAAAACCAAACCTATTTTCTCACGGCTGAAGTGGAGTAAACGTAGCCAACCCGTTTTCTAATTATTCCGGTGGTTCCTTGTCAAGAATGGATTTCTCATCCCTGCCATTGGACGTACATGTTTTATTCTCTGGAACATCTTCGCTTCTCTAGAAAATTTTCTAATTTGTTAGAAGTGAAATTCGTGCAGCCGTGAGATTACCTTTGTCGTATCGAATTTCTAATACAAGATAGTCATTTCAGGATTTCCATACAGTAATGGAAGTCTCGGTTTTACCTAATCTTCCTCAGTGTATTACAAAACTTGTCCTTCTGCACGTTACATAGGCACAATTCTTTAGAAATTCTCAGAATTAATTTTTAATCCACTTTGCTTACACCGGTTCGTTTTAGATTTCAATGCAGAAAAACGTGTGTGTGCGTGTGCAGACACGGACAAGATCGGAAATTGAGAACATGAGACCGACTTATGTAAATTAAATTGTAAAAAACAATTCAAAATTCGATCAATTCCCAATTTCCAATGTAAAAAATATGGTCCAACATCATTGCATATAAAAGAAACACTGAGGACACCCTGAACTAATTATCTACCCTGACTTGTGCCATGGCATAATTCAGATATTACACATTATTCTTCGTCAAATGATAGCTTACTGTTTAATTGTACCACGGAGAAAGCACTATCCTTGATATGCCAGGCTCAGAATTCACCTTATTTTGCATTGTGGCGATAATACACTCAATGTCTTTTTAACCATCATAGGTTATCTCCGTGGTAGCCGACTCTCCTGCCCTATTAGGGCACTCGAAGGCGAAAGTGGGAGAAACCTCTGCGTATGCAAGGTAAAAACCCCGCAGACGTCATCCCATATTTTTCATTGAGAACCGGTTAGTTTTTTTGTGATTATCCCCATTAAGTAGTAGGAAAAATAGAGAACTCCTAGCATAGAAAACCTCTCTAAACTGACCTCACGACACGTTTTGGCCGCCTCAAAGATTGACACAAAACCACAGCAAAGCAGTAAGGTCTGCCCGTATGTATGTTATATAACCGACTGCCTTTTGCCATTGTTAAATACGTCTCACGAGTCAGCAGCGATTTGAACCTGATGAGGATGAGGCAGTTACTTATTTTAATTAATTAATCAATTAATATAATTGCATCCTTCTGTATCCTTTAGGGTAGTTTCGGCAACTCATTACATTTATATTTGTGAACCTCCGTCGTCTTATCGTGAGAAGAGCTTTTCTAGTGACGTTACTTCCAATCAGGATACTGGATTTAATCCACTGCCTCGAGGAAGTCTCAAGTCTTTACGGAAGGCTTCCTATGACATCAAGTCAATCAGCAATGACAGTAAGTGCGCCGAAACTTCTATCATTAGTTATGTTTTTCATCTTCGAGTTCAAACTAATGATATAGAGAAAATGTTACCCTGTCACACTAACACATCGAGCAGGCCTGACTTGCGTTTAGGAACAAGACATGTACGCATTGGCTTTATGAAATTGGTACAAAGACGATAATAATCAGAATGCCAAAAGATTTTGTCTTCAAAGTTGCAAAGATTATGGACATCATTTGGAAGGCAATATGTTCGCCGCAATTACTTTCTTCGGTAGTATATGGAATGGACACATACTACGCTTCTTTTTTTCTTTTTTTCTTTTTTTTAAATCTTATTCCAGTTTTCCAAAAAATTCAAACCAGAGTATAGCAACCCCGAATGTTTAAATCAGCAAACAAATAGGAAGCCTCGATTCCTTTCGAAATCGTGTTTCAACTACCAGGTGTTTCCCAACTTAGTGAATACCACTCCGTAACGATAATTCAATGGCCAATTCAGATAGATTTAGATATATATTCTAGTCTAGTGTACACATGAAAACTCAACGCTTTAAACATTTAAATCTACCCATCTTTTCACAAAAAAAAATTATACACATTATGTCTATTCTAGGATATAGTATTAAAGAAAGGATGAGTCCTAATTGGTGATAACACATTTTTAGAAAGCCTAAATTCCACTATACTAGGGTTCCACAAATTCTGGTCTGCAGAAGCAGTAACGCATAAAAATCTTGAACCCATCGAAGAAACGAATATCTTTCACTACTGCAAGGTGGTTCATAACCAATAAACCCGATGATGCCAGTATAAACAAGATGTACGTGTACGTGCTGTGCTGTAAAGAATTGGATCTGGTATCCAGTAAGATTTCAGTACTGTCAATGCAACGTCAAGGACGCCATTCTTTGTTAACTTTGAGTAGTCTGAGTTTTCCGCGCGATTTATATGACCATTATAGTATACTATAGCTGTGGATTCCACACTATTCATACCAATCATTACTGGAAACCTACAACCCTCCCCTTCCTTGGCTGGAGGTTGGACGTGGTTATGAACCACCATGTGCATCTGTCTTTCTCATGTTATGCAATAACAATAAAACTTAAGAATGCTCAACTCAATTCTGACGGATATCTCTTTATTACTTTTTTCTCCTCCCTACCTCATTCCATTTCGTTTTTACTATACTCACGTACGTCCTTCCTGAACTCATTTTTTATCATTCCTCTCATTTCTCCATTTATCTTCACCGAACCGTACCGAATCCATTAACACGAAATACATTGCATTGTCAATGGATTGGTTTGGGGGAAACGGAATGCTTTCACTTTCATTTTCACTTTCAACCATACTTTCACTTTTCCATACCCCTTTTTTCCTTTTGTTCCTTTTGTGACGGGCAATGATGACGACGCGATGACTACGATGATGACGACTGCTCTTATTCCTGACGACGCTGCCAATCCCAATGATGACTCTCAAACTGATGACGAAGGTGGCTCAATTCTTCGTCGACAAAGTTTAGCGAAGCTGCACTCCTTAACAATTGAAGCCCCAATCACTAAAGTAATCAACATCATTGCTTCAGCCCAACAAAGTTGTCCTCTCTACATTGCTCAGGCTTTGGAGAAAGTTCTTGAAATTTTAAGAACTACAGAGTTGTACTCACCACAGTTTTTTGAGGCGGGGAGCAACAAAGTTCGCTCAGATGATCCTCTCACAACAGATCTTCTTGGGGCTTTACTCTCGGTAATTAAGAATACTTTATTGTATAATTCGTTGTTTCACTAATACGGTGTGTACTAATACGTGTTCTTTATCAGTCAAGGCGTATCAGTCCTTCGCGCAGTTTTGCCGGGAGACATGTAAGGTTTTGAGGCAGGCGTCTCTGTAGAGTTATTGTACGATATTCATATTATTTCTGAAAAGAAAATATTCTGAGAATCAAGTCATACAGATTGATCAATTTTTTTCGTATAGTTCTATCAAATGGATATTACCTTTTCGTGCTTATTAGGAGGCAACCATGATCGATTAAGAGGCAGTGGGAGAAAATGATTACGACGTTGACCGAGCCAAGCGTCGGCTAGAGGGTATATCGTAATATTTTTGTGTCTGAAAAAAGACACCGTAAACGATAATGACCATCCAAGCCAGATATTATCACAGCCTGTATACAGTTACGGATACTAACGTATTCATTTTGACGCTTGTTAGTGACGAGCGGGCCAAGAAAGTTCACTATTCTCGAATTTAAATTATTTGATACACCTTGTTCACACGGGAGAAAACTTAGGAAAAATAAAAAACATTACTTAGCCCGTAACAAAAAAAAATCTATTTTGCTGCAGCGGAATAAAACGCTGGAGATAGTTTGTGGATTTACTTGTTCATTCGTGGACTAAATTACTTACACAGTCTACAGTACACGTTTGCACTTTTGTTAAGATTAATCCATGTTGAAAAGGTTAGTTCATTACTCTCCAAATCTCTGACGGGTTATGATTGCTTTTAATAGACTCAAATCATCCCCTAAAATACGATAAGATAATATACAGGGTGTCCACGAAAAAGCGCATAGTTGTTTTATGATGTTTTGCGTAGTTACAAAAAATTGCGTTACGGTCAACTTGAACCCTAAGAATTTATTTTATTAACGTAAACCATCAAAAAAAAAATCGATTGTACCTTAGGATTCATCCTCAAAATTGATGTCCTGTTTAGGCTGAGAAAATTACTGTGTGGTTTACGTTGACAAAATAAATCCTTCGAATCTATCAATAATTCCCGGACCGTAACATAAATTCTTGTAACTACGTCGAAATATAATCAAACAACTTTGCGCCTTCTCATGGACATCCTATATATGAAAAAGTCGGAATCTTAAAAATACATCCCGTTCCATATCACCTGAGCCTATCTGACTTCCCAGTTACTCACATAGTTTACTTTCCTCCGCTGCAGTAGTATGTAACGCTGCACGAACGGTTTTTACTTTCCATTTTAGCATATAGTTTGAGCTATTTTGTGGTTCAAGTATTCCAATTATTGAGTCGCTCTCAGTAAGAAATATTCGTAATGATTCGAAGATTTTACTAAATTATTATATGTTCCAAAGGAGTTTTTTGTAATAACGTGAACATTCGAACTACTCAAATTATACAATGATACTACACGTTCATACAATTTTATTTCGACGACAAGATGGTCATTCCTTGAACTTGCGTTGAATTACAAATGCTTATTTTGTCAAATTTGGTCATGTTTACCAATACCAGGCACTCAGGGGAAAGGCCTGCCGCTGCGTATCTGTACATTTTCAAGCACAATTTGCTTTTATTTTGATTAGTTTTTATCGTGAGGGTCTTATTTACTTTCCGGTTTCAGACGAGAGTTTACACACGAGAATGTGTACTTAGTGCGATGATGTGAATGCGTCACGCACGGACAGTACGACATTAAAATTCCGTACATGAAGTCCAGGCACAGATGAAATTGAACTCAATTTTCTGCCAACATTTTGCGAATGAGATTGAGAGAAATTTCTAATGCCCACATAACCTAACCGATTGTACTTTCAGAAAAATAGGGCACTAATGAATATAATACGAGTTCTCAGTAACAAGACGACCAGAATTAATTACAATTTTTAAGAAAGAATAGCACGGTTGTATTCAATCGCATGACGCATTGTGAATAAACTCGTGTTTCACATTTTTCATTCGACTTAAACAGAACTCTGCTTAGAGAATAAGCATGCATTCAGCGGGCAGCTCTCAAATGAGAGCATCAATTAGATAATTTCAACAGTTCAGACTCGTTCAAGAGTATTCACGGTGTTCTCATTACTTCAAATATGGAATAGTTTATTGGGTTAAAATGCATACGCGTAGAGTATCCTTCGGCTAATAAAAATATAAAATAGTTTAATGACTTTGAATATGGGCGTTGTAAGAAGAAACGACCCCTGCTTGTTCAACCAGCGCTTATCTACATTTTCAAATCCGGGCTGCTCTAGACAATTAATTAATTGATACAGGACCGGTTTGAACTGTTCTCCAGCTAAAATTTTGAGCGGCCAATTAATTTATTTTGCCACCTTGTGTTTTCATTTTACAGCAAGGGCCGAAACCGTCATCTATGCCGGGGAGAAGGTCGTCAAATGAGACTACCGCATCTAGACTAGCACCGCGACCATCCCTTCCAGACATTGCTGAGGCTCCGTCTCGTCTCCAGAAACTCCTAGAATCTGAGGCAAGGTGGGACTTTGATGTCATCCTTCTGGAAGAAATCACTGACAAAAGGTAAGTTCATGACAAACACTTACCCTAAATTCCATCACATCATTTCTGGAGTCTCATCAACCGAACGTCCCGGATGAGTCTGTACTTTACAATTCACTTCATCCAATAATTATAATCGCACAAGTTCCTTTTGAAACTTGAGAAGACAAATAATACGGTAGTACGGTGGTATTTGATTTCGCTCGGATCCATGTCTGAGTTTTATTAGACAATCAGGTCGAAACCGGTAACGAGTAAATACTAACAATGAAGCTAATGAGCTAGAGGGTCTGAAACCTAGACTGACGTATTGTTACAATCTTCCAAGCTTTTCTCCGAAACGAGCCAGAATATCGTCCACGCTTTTAGAACTTAATACGTTTCGTCTCTGTGCGACCTAAAATGATTCTCGTCTACTCATCGAAAGGGAAGACTTTGTGCGTAAATAGACGGTCTGAGTAGAATTGATAATACCTGGGTAGGCTAGGATGAATACTTGAAAATAAGGTATTGACGTCAATCTCGACTGGCAGGTGAACGGGAAATAGAAGTAGAACATATAATCGAGTTTGTGGAACAGACGTCATATTAGAATTACGCTGGCGTTACACTTTTCGTATTCTTAACGCTCTTTCACCCAAGCAACAACCAAGATATTCAAGTCAAGATATACGTTGAGTGGATGCGAAAAATTTGAGAAAAAAACGTTAAAGACACCGTATCTCCTGAAACAGTGAATCGTACTATTTCGAATGGTAATCTGATATTTCCGTACGCCGTTCTTCTACTCCCAACGAAAAGAAGATACACAAACAAAGTAATAAGATTCATCGTTTATTTAACGACAAAAACTCCCATCGCAATAATGGCAACTCGAAGGCTCAGTATAGTTATAAGATGTGTTTAGATATACTTTTTCCCAACCATTGTTTGATCATATTTTGGCGTCGTCGTAAGCAATTATGTTACGGTCGGATTGGAATTATTGATATATTCTAAGAATTTATTTTATCAACGTAAAGCACACACTAATTTTATTAACTTAAAACCACACATTAGATTTAAGGATCAGTCCCACTCCCACTGTCCAAAGATTTTATTCTTGTTTTTTACGTCGACAAAATAAATTCTAAGAATTCATCAATAAGTCCAATCTGACCGTAACACAATTCGATTCAATTCAATTCAATTCAATGAGTTTATTTAACTGTTGCTGATATACAGGGTGTACCTAAATGATTGCGCCACCTTTGATTTCATTTCCCCGTCGAACGGATTATCCAATTCGGCCGGGACATAGCGCAAAATGAAGCCAATGCACTTGAGGTATGTTCAATCATGTGCATTTTTGATATTCTGAACCCAAGGCCATACTGGGACGGTTCAAACGGTTTACGACTTTTTTTTAACATATAAAAGATTTAACATTTTTAACATATGTCCATATAACACTTCGCGTTTGGAGATGTAATACACAGACTATAAAACATCAGCAATAATTAGGTGACTCAGCGCTGCTGATTTACCTTTGTTTTGTATAACTCACAAAATATTTCTTCTAGCTTCGCCAAAAAAATGATCGAACAATGGTGCGCTTTCTCGTGGACACCCTGTTATAATACATCATAGTTAATGTCTGTCACAGAAGTAAATCCCCCTTTCCTCTTGTTTATATTTCGCGTCGACAAGTCGTGAAACTATGTTAAGGTCAAGTCATGCAATGTGAATTTGAAAGTGTGCCGCTGAAGCGAATTTATATGGCCGCCACATAATACAAGTTTCGTGTCACCATCAGCGAAAATTCGGAGGGCATACTGTTGCGACAAACGGTGTATTCTCTAAGGGGTAGTCATTTCAGTAAAATTATCACTACAAAATGTTGTTAATGTCGAAAATTCGATGACAACGCTTGCATTTAGGTATCTAACGATAAATCTGACTGAGGATGGCCCCACCTCGGTTTCCAACTTTTTCGTCATTTCTACTGCCTAAATTATTTAAAAATTATTATCCCTCCTTGACAACTCCGATTCATTGTTCTATAATAAACGTTTATGTTTATATTTGCTTACTTCAAATTGACGATAGGATAAAAAGAAAAACTTTGTCACTATTGTCCCTCCTGAGCAAGGAATCGATTGCAATTTCGAAAGCTTGAGACAAAATAGAAGTTTGAGAAATGGCGTCCGATTATTCCATTCAAATCAAAGCCATACTAAAATTTCTAATGTTTCACTTCCTCGTCAAGTATAAATCCCGAGTAACGGATAATTGTTCATGAATATAGAGGGGTTTCTCTAATCCTCTGACAAATTTTAAAACTAACGCGATACCCTAAAATCTTTATTCAGATTTCTTTTCTGCATTAGGGTAGTATTTGGATTTGAAATCAACTCGCGCGATTCTCATCTGAAATTATGCCAAAGGTTTAATTACCGAAACATTTGAAGTTTGCTGGCAGAGGTCAAAGAAGCACAGCGCTGCCATCAGAAAGAAGGAACATATTCTGATGCTTTCCAAGGAATGGAATAGAGTTGGAATACTATTAGACCATTGAATAAAATTACAATAATTTACCATTTACATGCACTTTGTTCTGTGTACAGGCCGCTCGTTTGGACTGGAATGGCAATTTTCTCAAGGTTTTGCGTCGCCCAATCTTTGAATACTGATGAGAGTACTCTCCGAAATTGGCTCACACTCATTGAGGCTAATTACCACCCTTCCAACTCATATCACAATTCTACTCATGCAGCTGATGTACTGCAAGTAAGTTCCTAAGACTTTGGCTACAGCGATATAACTTGAAATTGAGGGTGACAAGGGATTAGATTGTTTACTTGCGTAAACAAAAATGATACACAGAACCTGACATCAATGTATTAATTAGTTAGTTTCTCAAGCTTCTTTTACACCAGTGAATGTTTCAGGCACCTTGTTAAGCCAGACAAGAATTCATGAGCCTTATACATAATATGTCCTTTTCATTTGATTGATCTTATTTAACCCAGACCTAAAATGCGGACTTCGTGACATAGTTCACAAGTCCTTGTATTCTCACGGACGGTATGTAAGTTCAAGAATTTCTGAAGGCTGCATAGTGGCTCCAGCAGTACGAAATTTTCCAATTTCGTGGGCGAGCATGAATTGAACCGGCGACGTATTGGATTAAGCGCGGTATCTACGGCACTCGCCGTCGCCAGACCGACTTCCTGATAACTTTTACCACGTTAACCGCGCGTACTGCGTGCCTACAATATCCAAGCTTTAACACATTGAGAGCAAGTTTCAGCTCTCAATTGTTCAATTCTAGTTAACTTTTGTTCTAGGAAAGAATAATCCAAAGAGAGTAAACAAGGTGACTTCAGTTTTCAAGAGATCTCAATTCCGGAAATATTTGAGGTTTCGCCATTTTCCT
>JAQFYE010001951.1:0-20130 GCA_034694305.1 Protaphorura glebata | reverse complement strand
CCATATTGTTGTACACGTCCCAAATCTGAGGTCCGGTTTTTGCACTGCATTTACACCCGTATGGAAGACGCGTTCTTTTTGTAGTGCCTCGTTTTGGGTCAGGGTTAGGGTCGAAGGGCCTAAAATAAGGCTTTTCGCAGTTGGTACGCCTGTTTCAAGATAACGAATTTACGGTTCTGTAGTCCAATTAGAATACAATACTTTCCAGGAACTTTTGATTCGGCACACTTTATTTTTTTTACGTGATCTTTATCAAAAAATCAAATTGGGGCTCGCCTCATCTCGATCTAGTCTCATTTGCTTGAGTTTCTATAGGTTATCAGGAAATGTCACTTTCGTAGCTAACTTATTGGACACCCGTTTTCTTACATCCGTGGCTCTGTTTTTTTGAGATAAAATGGGGAAGACAAAGGAGGATAAGCCTTCTCCTAAGCGACTCATTCCAGCCCCTTCAACTCTGGAAGAGCCTTACGACTGGACGGTAACGTTTGCGGATTCCACTTTGACAGCTGCTCCAATTTCTTGTTTTAAGCACGTAAGTAGCAAGTGGGAAATCCAATTTCCCCGGAGAATTAAGTGAATTCATTTACATCTTTGAAATTATTTTGAAGTGTTGTAATATGTTTCAGGTCCCTCTGTCAGATTGGGAAGACATCAGCGAGGATGGGAAAACCAAAGTGGAAGTAAGAAACAATTACGTGACTACTGGAGAATGTTATCGTTCCCCGTATTGGTACGCGAGCATCATCCGTGTTTGCGGTAAGTTCCCTAAGGTGGTTTGCCTACAGGTCAATGGGGTCAAGTCAAGTTTACTCTTGTATCGGGACCAGGAGCACAAAAATGTCTTATCATTCCAACTTCGACTTTTTAGTTTCGAGTCGAGTTAACTTGGTTTACTCATTTCCTCACTTTCAGTACAATTTTTTCATAAATTGTCAGCATTGTCCTCATAAATTCAAAAAGAATATTCCACAATTCTAGTATTTTTGTCGAGAATATCATTCTGACTGCCTGGTCCCAAGTCCCAATCCTAGAAGTAATTCAATTTCATCAATCACTATCACGTACTGCTACTAAGTTTGCCAAACTCTTAGTAGTGTATTTTTCTAATTCAAGGTTATAAACTGCTACTGAGATTTGAGGGATTTGGACGGCTAAGCTACTTGGATTTCTGGGTAAACATCTGTACAGCTGATATTCATCCCATAGGCTGGTGTGATGTCAACGGGAAGCAACTGATTCCTCCGAACTGTCCCAACAACAGTAAGAACACAAATTTAAATGGTAGAATTAAAAAAATTAAACGACATATTATGTAAGTCTAAGTCTGTTTGGTTTTTCGTTATAATAGTGAATCCACCAAACCTTGGTTCTTGGATTGACTCTGTAAAGGTTGACATGATTGGAGCACAGACTATTCCTTCGAGTCTTCCTACTGAAATCGAAGCGGTGACGGTATCCTCCAAATACAAGTTAGTTTTTAAAATTGAGATGTCGGAACCAAAGCTATTGTTCACTTTGAGCCAGTCCTTAGTTCTTAGTTGTAGCATAGTGACCAGTGCTTGGAACTGGAACTGGCAGAACCAACCTATCCATTCACTATCACTATAATGAGTGTTCGGTCGTCCTTCGAGCAGATGTGGTAGCTGCCAGCTGCTTTAAAGTAGTTCTCAACTGGAACTGGAGTAACTTTCCTACGACTAGGGCAGGGAGGGATAGCGACAAATTTGTTAAAAACTAATACACTGAAATCTAATTCTTTCGTAACATTATTTATTGGATTTATGTATTTGAGGTTTAATTGTAATCATTTAGGTAACCGGAATAGAATTTGTTATTATTTACAGAGTGGGTGACCTCGTTGAAGCACTCGACTGGGATAGGATGTCACGACTTAAAGTTGCTACAGTAAAATTGGTTCTCGGGAAAAGGCTTCATTTGGTATATTTTGACGCCAAGACAGAAGCTAAAGGCGGTTAGCACCTGACAATTGCACGACTTCGAAATAATTAAATAAGTTTGTCTTCGTAGTGTTTTTGAACATTTCCTTAAATTGCTATTTTAATTTTAGATGCAGGGCTTTGGTGCCATGAGGACTCTTCACTGATCCACCCTTGCGGGTGGGCAGCCACCGTTGGCCATGAGATTGTGGCTCCAGCAAATTACAATCCGGAAATTCTCCCATCAAGTCATTTCCAATTTACACGTCCATATTCGCACATCCATTTGAAAGAAGGGATGAAGTTGGAACTAATTAATCCACTTGACCTCTCAGAGATAAGTGCTGGAACCATACAAAAGGTTCTAAAATACGGGTACATGATGGTACGAGCTGACTGTGTTGAGGATAAGACGCCGGGATTAGATTGGATTTGTCTTCATATTACGTCTGAGGATATTTTCTTTTGTGGATTTTCTAAGCTTCATGACATTACATTGACACCGCCAGTTGGCTATGACGAAAGTACTTTTGATTGGAATGACTACTGTACTGAAACGGAGACAGTTCAGGCTCCAATAGGAAATCTCAACCAGGTACGTTGATATTTAAAATTATGAGACAAAGCCTGTCTATTCCCTGATCGAATTACTGTTTCCCTCTTTCGCCAACTACAATCCTTCCTCGTACATAATTGCTACCGCTTTCATTCTCATTAGTCAAATCTTTCACTGTGAACTCTAATAGGGGGTTCGAAAAATAATGAGAAGAATCTACCATCACCATCACTTGTACTGACTGACTGACCGAGTCACCTTACTCATTTTCTTTTCATTTTCAGAGTGTTGTAAAACATAACTTGAAGGTCGGAATGAAAGTGGAGGCCACGGACTTATGGGAACCATGGATGATTTGTGTGGCCACTATTGTTCGAATTACCGGCAATCTTATAAGAGTTCACTTCGACGGATGGTCAAAGTATTTTGAACAATGGGTATGCAAAATTATTAAATATTACTGTGTCCAGCAGACGATGACGGTAGCTGACCAACCGAATTTTTTAGTACCAGGATCGTAAAAATCATGACTTTTTTATATAACGGTCAATCCGATTTCTATGATTTATGTCCCATTGTTTGACAATACCGATCGGTCAGCCAAGAGCGAAATATTATTGCGTAAAATATAGTATTTTTAAATGTAATGTTGGAATGCAGATGAGCGCATCCTCTCCAGATATTTATCCCGTCGGCTATTGTGAACTTGTTGGGCACAGATTAGAAAAACCACCACAACCCAAAAAGAAGAAACCGTTTAGCCCCAAAAGCCGCAGGAAACAAAAGCGTCAACATTTGACTAATCGATCAGGAGCACCCGAGTAAGTTTGTAAAATGAGAATCAAAGTTTGACGCCATTTAGCATTTTGAAGACATATTTAATGTAATGTTTTTAGACCGAAAAAGGACACCCTTTGGAAGCCACGAAATATTGATCCAACTCGGGCTATTTCGTGGAAGTCATCCGTCAGTTCCTCAAGGACGAAAGAAGTAGAGCTTGGAAGATCTGTAATGACGGATGAGTCTGAAACATCGCATTGTCCATCAGGAAGAATGAAGAAAAGTGACTCACGAGTTTCTTCTAGTGGAAGTATGACCAGCTCACCTTCATTTGTGGATCACGAAGAAGATCCACTCTCAGGAAATGATTTCGGTGTGAACGCAAGTTCTGGAGACTCCTCATTTTCCTTGACTGTGACAAAACCAGCTAATGCTCAGAAAAATAGTCCTTGGTGGCTTAGATCGAGTCCGTCTGCGGTTGGGAAATTATCTGTCGAAGAATTTGAACTCCCGAGTTGGTTTAGTCCGGTTTCGCCCGCGAAGAAGGCGAAGCTTTGGACGCCACCAAGTATTGACACAACTCACTCAACCCGGGGTAATTCGTGGAAGTCATCCGTCAGTTCCTCAAGGACGAAGGAAGTAAATTTTAGAAGATCTTTAATGATGGATGATTCAGACACATCGCCTTCTCCAGCAGGAAGAATGAAGAACAGTGACTCACGGGATTCTTGTAGTGGAAGTATGACCACTTCATTAGCCCATCACGAAGAACCACTCCCAGATCAGGATTATGGTGTGAACACAAGTTCTGGAGACCCCTCATTTTCCATGGCTGTTGCAATCCTAGATAATGCTCAGAAGAATAGTCCTTCCTGGCTTAAACCGAGTCCTTCTGCGGATGGGAAATTATCTGTCGAAACCCCGACTTGGTTCAGTCCAGCTTCGCCCGAGTTGGCCATTTCTTGGACAACTACACAAGTCCAACTGTTCCTTCAAGTTAACGATCTCGGAGAGTTCGTCGACAATTTTATACGCAACGTAAGAACCATTTCGTTTTCGTTACTGCTAGGGTATTTTAGTTGATCAGCACTAGCCGACCTCTGTTCGGTGCCCAGTCATGTAGGCTTGACTATAATTTCGCAGAGATATTTCTTGTAAAGGACGATGCCTGAACGTACTGAAAGACTCCATGTAATCTCCCAGGGACACAAATGGGTGAACTTAGGTTTTGTAAATCATTCGCCATTTTTAGGCCTGTTGTACGTACTTACGTACACCACACCACGATCACACGCTTATATCGTGTCAATTTTGATATGTTTGAATTTGGCCGGAATACCACTAATTTGCGAATGCTAATAAATCTATATAAGACTTACTTTATCTTCTTTACTTTGTCTGAACTAACAAACCTAATAATTATAATTATTGCAGAAAATAGACGGACAAAGACTCTTGGCATTGACCGTTGATCAACTTGTTGTGTTGACTCAAATGAGACTTGGGCCCGCACTCAAAATAATACAACTGATCACTGACCTTAAGCCTTAAGCGTGTGCTAGCTTAGGAAGACCTCGTTGCGATGGAAAGGACGTGAAGTAATGAATGAAGATTGAAGAGGCGCAGGTCAACGATATTACAATTTTTATATCACCATAACGATTGTATCCAATCTCAAAAATAAACAAGTTAGAAATAGAATTTGTGGAGATTGGTCCACAAATATCTATTTAGGTGAAGTAATTAATAATAAGAGAATCTACAAATGAACTTTTATAACTAATGGACACTAACTTCTTAGTAACTTAGAGAGTAATAATAAATATATACTCTATTAGCGGGAGAGATGCGTATTCAACTAGTTAAATTTGTCTATTTTGCTAACTTTCGCCCAGAGGTTTGAGTTTAGAATCGCACCCTAGTGTGGCAGTGGCATACGATTGCATTATTTTGCATAATTAAGGTTGAGACTGCTGAGAGAAAATTTAAAATTATAGAGTAAGAGTAATATTTAGACTTTTACCGTGCCGATGCCGTGCCGTCGAAATTAACATGGGTTGTAATGGTAGCTAAGCGGAAAAACTTTCATTGTTTGCAATTGTTTGTTCCATAAGGACAACGCTAATTTTCGCGGCACGGCATCGGCACGGTAAAAGTCTAAATACAGCGTAAGAGTAATATTTCTCAAGTATTTGTAGTGTGTAGTGTGTCTTATATAATTTCACTTTGAAACTAGTAGAAGCTTTGGTTTTATAGAGTATCTATCTAGCTTGGCTAGCAAACAACTACTGAAAATAATGAAAGTTTTTTCTTCAGAATATTAGATCAGATTGGATAGAGAGTAATAAATCAGCGGTTCTGCATAGTTGGATACTTCTTCCGATTTGCAGTTTGTTCAATTCTAGTAATCATTCGTATTCGTTAATTAGAATTTCTGTCAAACTAGACTCTGAAAATGAAAATCACGTATGGAATTTCTGTTCTGGGATTTCAAACCCTACGTAAACTAGAGGGAAATGATATTACTCACTAGTTTGTTATCGTTATCGTCAGAGATGTATGTTCTCTATCTACAACTAAAAGCTGATACAAAAACTGGTGTAAAATACATGAAAGGGTTTTAAGAACAGGTGTGGTTATTTCTCTCGTACTCAGGTGTGTTTGATTGCATATTGTAGAGTAGAATGCACTTGCACAATAATCCCGTTACATTGGGGGAAAGGGTGGAAGGATTTAATTTTTTACAACAGGTTGGACGGAATGACATTTGAAGATTGGTGAGCTGTACAACGAGTTGTTTTAATTTGGTTCGTGCACTGCACTGTGGTGAAAGTTGGCTTTAAAAACAAATAACAAAATGGCCCGATTTTTTCGTGAACAGGATATTGACGGTAATTAAATATTTAATTCTTTATTTTACTTGTAGAAATAATATGGCAAAATTCTAACTCAATTAATTGCGCATATTTTCTTTATTTTCATTTATATTGCATTCGCCTCATCACTACTAAACAAGAATTCCGTGAGTGTTTCTACTTGAACGCAAGAAACGGAGTCATTCGAACGTTGGATGAATTGTCCCTGATTATGAGGTCACTTGGAATGAGCCCAACCATTGCAGAATTGAGGAAGTACTTGAAGGATAAAGGTAATGAACGTGCTTAAGGTCATTGTTTTTACTTCCGCCGACCTAGACCTTACTTACGCATTGTCGAATCCACCATGTGGATGTGGAATATGAAAATAATCCTTTCCGCATTTGTACGTACACACACTTTATTTTAGGGCGTTTTTGAATTGAAAATCAAATATTTATCAGCACGCAATGAAGTTTAGAATGAGGACGGGTGGCATTTTTTTAGAAATTAGATTTTAAATAATCACTAGAATTTATTTTCGAATTATTCTTCAATACAGGAGAAATAATATATTAAACATTTCTTGGAATAAAAGAAAAAACCGAATTCACAAAAACTGTCAATATTTTGATGACTATCTTGATACAGATACACACCCAGCTTACAGTACACTATATTTTTATCTTTTATTTCAAATATTTGACTTTGTTGAGTTCAACTGTCAATGCTACGGCTGTTTCGCGCTGTGCGCTGTTTCGTTGTATAAAAAATGTCTAATTTGTTTAGGTGGTAAAATGAGTTTTGCTGATTTCTTGGACACACTCCACACGCACAATCAGGTTGAGAAAATTCCAGACGAAATTCTGAACGCGTTCAAGGCTTTCGATACCGAAAACACTGGTCTAATTCATGCCAAGGATTTGAAACACATCTTGGGAAATTGGGGAGAGAAATTAAGCTCTAAAGAAGGTATATTTATTTGTTCTATTTTTTTTATAATTCAGTACGAATACTTCAATTAATTTTACTTATTTTGAGAAGATCATTCATATTTAAACAAAATCAATTTAATATTTTTTTTTCATTTACAGTTGATCAAATTTTCCGAGAGGCAAACGTGAAGCCGAATGGACAGGTCAAATACAATGACTTTGTGAGGATCGTTTGTGCTCCAGCGCCTGACTACTACTAACAGAACAAATTATTATTTAATTTTATGCGATCTTTATGCAATAATTAATATAATACTTGAAACTTAAAAGTATCAAGTGATAAGTTTTCCCTGACCTTCAATATTTTTAGTGTTGATAATTTATAAACATCGTGTTAGTTTTAAAATCCAATGAATAATAGCCAACGCGTGATGGAACTTTAAATGAAAATGGCGTACGACGAATTTATTTCCTGCAATATAACATTTCATAATCCGAATAGGAAGCACACACCGCTCAAAATTTGTAATTTAAAAAAATTTGTGTTTAAAATTCCATACAGTGAAGTTTTAGTATTTTGCATTTTGGGAATTAAAAATAATTGTCTTCCAAAATACATTTTGTTTGTCGGAAGAATAGAGTGAGATAATACAATAATTGTATTATCTCTTGTAATAATTTCTCTTGAGAAATTATTTCTAAAGAGAAATTTTTTTACTCTGTTGATTTGATCAATTTATGCACTCCAACTCCAGTCAAGTCTAAATTCTTAGAACAAAGTTAAAATTATATTTGTATTATTTGTTAGTGTATAAAGCAATGGTGAATTTTGAAAGGCTAAGAATAAATCATGTCAGAATTTGTAAAAATGTCCACTGTTTGGGAAATCTGAGGAAAATAGCTGAAATTCTTTCATACGTCAATGGTATTTCATATTTTCGAGGGTTATATACAGGGTGTCCACGAAAAAGCGCACAGTTTGATGATATTTTGGCTTATTTACGAAAATTTACATTACAAGCAATGAGATTAAACCACCCAACAACGAAAAATACCAAACGTGCGCTTTTTCGTGGACACCCTGTATATAAATATATATAATCCATCGTGACACCACACATTCGGTGCTGGCAGCTTTACGAAATCCCCACACAAAAAATATTATCTAAAAAGTGTATATCTCACTTTTCTGGCCACTAAGGTGCAAGGGATTTTATGGGGATTATGGGCTACCCTGTACAACTCAATTTCAATGACACCCAATGAGACTACTTTGTAATATTTACTATCAATTTGCTCCAAATTCAAATATCATAAAAAACAAAATAGAATAGTTTTACTGTGATATTTCTTTTGAAGTTTTTTCTTGAATTTTGAATACATCGAAATGGAAATTCAAGTCAGAACTATTAAAAAAGTTGACCGAAGGTATACTGGTGGTAATGGAACGTCTTGCCCGGTCTTGGGGTGCAAGAACAGTCAAAAGAAAATTTTTCAGCGGGAAAGTGAAAATTGTCATCGTCATAAAGGGAAAATTCGAATGTTTTGTCGGTGCAAAAGACCATTCAGATTTCATCGGATGCCCAAGGATGACACGGAATTGAATCAATTCAAGAGAGAAAAATGGGTTTCAAGTATCAATCGAATTGGTTACGAACTTCATAAAAGCAGTTGTGTAAGTTTCGATTGGTCATACTCATTATGTCTCATTTCTCAAAAATTAGTAAGTTTTACTTTTTAAATCAATCCTTATACACAACATTCTATCTCCGTTTCCGTTTTTGAAAATTGTCTGCACAGAAATAGAATTATTTCTATTTTTGTTACAGAATAGTTCGAACAGAAACATTGACATTTCTGTCATGTGAAGATTACACAATATTATACATTTATTGCATTTCGTCCACAATTTTCATCACCTTTTTTTAACTAAATACTTCCTAGCTGCAGGTCCACTACCGTAGCATAATGGCCTCTGTTGTTTGATTTTCTTAGTACTAGGGATCGTTCTTTAGGTCAAATAAAAAAGTTACGAACCCTTTACCAATGAAAAATGTATATGACGCCGTGATGTTTGGCCTACTACAGCGAATGTTAATTAATGAGTGTATTATTCTTGTACAGGTTTGTAGTATCCACTTCAAAGACGGAAAGCCTACTCCAGAGAATCCGTATCCAGATCAGCACATGGGTTATGAATGTGAGGTACCTATTGAACGTGTTTAGTGTTCAGTTTATTCTTATTTCTTACATTATGGTAAACGTTGTGACAACTTGCAAAAATTCTTCCATAATATGTAAACTCTGAATTTTCTAAAAACTAGAATACGGTGACAAAAACCATACGCTCTTTTAATTGAGATTCAGATAGAAATTTGGCTAATTTTTTATCCTGTTATTTTTCTAGCCTTCTTCTTGCCCTCAAATGGCCCCCAATATTGATGGGACAAAAGTGAACGAGGAAACAGTCAAGACAGAAATGATTCTAGGAATTGGAGATCAACATATCACGTCCCAAGAAAGTCCTGGTATGTTTTTGAAGGTCTATTTGGTTGCTTACATGTATTTTATTGTTCTAAATTGGTTGTATTTGTATGATATCTGGATCCGACATGGGTTCTCGAATCGCAGGATTTTTGTTATCCATGCTTTTTAATATTTCACATTATTCATTTTAATGAACGCTCCAAAAGTTCTATTTTGACACACTTCTCTGGCAAGGGGCGAGGGGTTGGGTTTCGTTCTAGTTCGGTATTTACGGAGCATATTAGATATGGAACGCGATTATTTGAAAACAAAACTAATGGAAATTGGATTTTCAGTACACCGCAAGACGATTGGAAGAAGAATCTACTTCACTGACGGGGAAAGAAAAGCTGCAGACGCTAAACGAAGACGACAAAAAAGAGAAATTGAACGTCGTCAACTTTCCCTGAAGAAAGCTAGTGAAAGTCAAACCACATTAACATTGGCCTTAGCAAATATTTCGAAACAAGTTACGAGGACGGTTATGCCAAACTCCCAGTACAAGTCTTCCTCAAATGAAGATGTAAAACCATTCTTTGATTATACGAAAAGTATGTCAATAATAATCGAACCAGGTCGAGAAGCTGAAGATGTGAGTTCCAAGTGTATTCCAAGGGTTCAAATAGGACAAAATGGGGTTACAATACTAGAGACAACGCCTTTGGCTTTAAGAAACAAAATGTGTGGGTGTGTGATGTGTCCATATGTGCCTGAAGATGTCCGAAATGAATTTAATTCGAAAAGTTTGTCCAGTAAACGGGAAGAAAGCAGGTACGTCGTACGGAATTCATTGGGTGATTGCAGCCAGTCCATTGAAGTTTAATCTCTCGAGCTGATATTGTATTGTGGTTTGTTGTTTTTCGTCTTCCCCTCTGTAATTTATCTTACTATCAGGGCATACCATCAGCATTCGTGTCAAATGGAAAACTGACTCATTATTTACAAATAATACTCTGGTGTTTGATCACACCTCCACGTGAATAGACATTAGTACTGTTTGTGTGTTTGTTAAAGTAATTAACAGTCTGTTACGATTTATTATACCCAAGAAAATTGAAAATGGAATTCAGTAACTCTCTTAATACGATTTTTTCCTCCTGATGCGATTGCTATATAGGCCGAAACCCCGGTAGGCTCCAATAGGCCTGGCCTAGCTTGGATTTCGTGATTTTTATTGAATTCAGTGTAGATGAAATTCAGTTTTTTCGTAAAACATTACAAATTGTAATGCCATCGGCGGAAAAAATGAATTCGTTGTACCTAAAATCGACTTTCGGGGACTGAAAAAGCCTAGGATGCAAACCTGTGAGGTTTCGGCCTATAACGATAGCCTTCATGAAAGTCTTCGTTCCAAGACTTCAGTTTAGGATCGCTATAGGGAGTGAGTTCCTGTCATCCAGCAGCATTTAAATCAAATCCTAGTTTTTATAACTTCAAATACTTGGCAGGAATGAAATGGCGATGTACGAACAGGATGACCATGGATGGACTTTGGACAATGTGAAAATTGAGATAACGGAAGGCGAAGACAATCAAATTGAAGTCATGGCCAGGTATTTTTTATCGAGGAATAATTATAAGTCAACAATGAAATCAATGACTTTAATAATTGTATTCTGTTTATTGTTCATAGTGATCCGTTAACATTGGACGATTTCAACGAGGCAGGTTTGCGGTTTCAATTAGACGTCAACCAGAAATGAATAATTGAACTGGGAAATCAGTCTTCGAACGAATCGTAAAACATTTCAATTGGCTGTTCTCTACTGATTACAGATTCTTACGAAGATGTAAACGCCGGAATGCTCAATGTCAAATCAAATGAATGCACGAAAGTTCAGGCAACCTAAGTATTACTGATCGGTACAGTGAAACAGAAACACCAACACCATTTCCACCTCTGCAGTTACAAAACGCTTTGTTAATTTAAGCAACGTCTCATTAATTTCTTGTGTAGTGGTCTAGTCTCGTCACTCATCGCGCAATATATGTTTCTCATCGGTAATGAGTAAACTGTTTGAATTTACGGAATTTTAAGAAAAACGTCAAATATCCAGTTAATTTTAACTCGGTTTTTAATTATTTTTACCTGTTAATTCATTTTGTCTACTTTTAATTTTATATTTTCAACTTTTAATATCGTAAACTTGGGCTAAGAAATAAAAAGGTTAGATTCGTTTTAAATGACAGGTGATTTCGAGATTTAATCTTAATGGACATTACTATGTAGCGCAGGGGATACCCTGGTATTCTCACAGTTTCTGGCGGACCTTATCTCGGAATACAGTCTCACACGAAAACTATTTTTCGTGTACAAGAAAGTGTCAATGATGTGAGTAATTTAGTAATGAGGAATTACCACGAAATACATAAGCTTTTTTCCCGATGGCACCTTCAAATTCGTGAGCAACTCACTCGAAATGTCTAATCCTGCTGATATGAGTTTTATGTATGTGTGTACATTGGGTACCATATTTGGATGTGTACACTTTCGGCAACAATGTTCCAATATTTTTTATTTCTATCGTGCTGTCTGTTAGAAAGTTGGAATTCCAGTTTGGTCGAAGTGTAATGAAAACAGCTCCTACTTTGCAATTTTTATTTCTTGAATTTAAGGGTGGGTAATTTATTCCATGATAGTGTGACGGGTCCGCCCATCCGTGGCATCAACAAATTGTAACAAATGTAAACAATTTATTAACTAATCTCTGTTCAGTCTGAAACTGATCCGAACTAACGTTAGTGATTTCGATTATTAACGTCAGATATTTAGTTTGCACTCACTCAATTCTTAATTATTGGTCTACTCGCCAGTACTAGTCGTGGTTGCGGGAATTCCACCTGGAATATGCGTTTGAACATAATTTTGGAGAGCTTTTCTGGCTTGTTGTTCTTCGTCGAGCTGAGTCATTAATTTGGACAGGGTTGTTTTTAGAGATGAAACATCGTCTCGGAGATGAAAGACGACTTCGGCCAACGTCCTAAAGAACCAATGATATTTTCAAATGGAAAGTACACACAGTGGAACAACGGTCTAAGAAGCAGGATTTACGGTCAATAGAAGGAATTAGTAATTTCTTTCTAAATTCACAACTTGTTAATCAATTGGAAGCAGCACAAACATTCTTTGGGAATATGAGCACAAAAACGTTTTGCGTTGCTGGGAATGTACTTGGTGGGCGAATCAAGTCGCGGACGCTGAAGTAACCTGTGGTCAGAATTACCAGGAACCGACAGCATTATTGCTCAAACAATTACTCAGATTTTTTTTTTCTGGACAGCGCAAATCGTGCCCACAGAAGAGTAGATGCGAGATAAAAGTATATATGATCATTCTGGTAATTTCTTCTCAGGTTATTTCCTGACCTTAGTCGGACATCAATATTACTCTAATTTGCGCGTTATAAGAGCAGGCTCTGGTCACCGCCGAGAATTTCAATGTCCAAACAGAGTGGTCAAATTGTGTGAGCAACTTTCTGGTGTTAGTTTTGCGTTGTAGTCCTGGTAGTATTGAGGTCAAAAGTGTGAATCTTTGCAGTTGTCCGTAACGTACAGGGAAACATTATACTAATGTACATATAACTCACCTCGCGGGTTTCCCGGATCCGTTTGCCCCTTTCGTAGGTTCCACTAACGAATTATGATTCAAGGACGTTGATGCTGTGATGAGCACGTTTTAATAATTAAATTCAAATACAGATATTAAGCATGCTCAGATTTGCTGAGTGCAAGGTTAGAACAGATAGAACTTCTCTTAGATATGAATCGGATCTGTTTCCACTTCTAATTCCGTCGCCGAGCAATGAACCCCAAAAAAATGTGACGTTAGACCCGTTCACTGTTCACCGAATCATATTTTCGATTGCATTACTGTGGAGATTGTGTGTACGTATAGAATTCCTGATCGAACCTTCGCGTTGAAAACGTTGTTCGCTTTAAAAATGAGAAGCATTCTACGGAATTTTTAACTTCGATGGGATTTGGTTGATTTGTAAAGAGCTTTGGGTTTTCACTAAAGTAACAAAATTGTCGGATACTATCACTATGGTTGATACCTGAATTGTGCCATCCAACGTACAGTCAGACGTCAGATCTCATACGACCGAATAGAAGGTCTAGCTATTCCAGTAGGTTCGAGGAAATACACTTTCACCACTTTCTCCACAAGGAAAAATAGAGAAGCACGAGAAAGGAGAAAGACCCGGCATCAATTTGCCAGTTTCTTATCTGCCGTTTATCGAATGAATTCATAACTGACTTTTCATCACATGACCAGCATGCAATACATTAAGAAGCTAATCAACCGGCAACGTAGCCGTATTGGTGCCTACTGCCCACATCAGTACATTGTGCTGGCTGTCATAGTGGCTATTGAGGTACATATATGCTGTCGCGTGTGACTCCAATGATTCTACAATCTACAATTCACCTTTGTTTTGTTGACCAAAAGTTAGCTCAATACGGTTTTAGTAGAACCCGACGGGACAACGAACTTGTAAGAGTGATGCAACGTTATAACAACACATTTTGTGACGATCGGGATCGGGTCATGCTGAGTTGCGGATACAGACGATTCGGATCTATGAGAAGCTAAGAAATAAAACAAGCGAAACAATTTACACCTGCTTTGACTAAAACTGAAGAATTGAACACACAAATTCCCTCAATCGGGAAAGCTGCCGTGAAAAGAAAGTTGATAAAAATTCTGTTCATATAGTTCTTACTAAAAGTGCGAAATGTTTTACTCGTTAACATTTATTTCTATACTTATTATGTCGAGTAAAGGATAGATTTTATCCCCTTTTCTGGTGTTCCGAAACTCTTACGATTTTTTTTTGTGGTACGACGGAAATAAGAATTGGTATAAAAAATCTGGATCCCTTTCCTTCTCTTCAGATTGAATGCCTAGTGAAACTTTGTGTTGAATAAGTGTTATTCAGGCTGGTATGCTCCTAATAATCATCTCGGAATAATGAATGAATACTGAACGTTTTGTAAAGCCCACAACCAAATAAATGAAAAAATAAACATCGCAAATCCTTAATACTTATAATTATACAAGGCACGCAAAGGACAGGTTAAAAATAAGCATTAACAAACAAAAAAGTTTTCATCTCATCAAAACTAAGGACAAACACAAGAAATGTTAGAAAGGATAGCAGAATAAGCGAATTTGGTAAAAAATTAATTTAGTATAATTTCCTTTGGTAAATTGAATTACCAGTTGAGGTTTGACGATTCTTGGCACAAAATGCATCCACAATTGAGAGCAGTAAAAAGTCCTCTTCATGTGTAACAGCAGAGGTTGGGAAATTGTGTGAAGGATTCTTTGACCCGGTCGATAAGGCAGATTTTCCAGGTTTGGAAAGTGCGAGACACTCGGATAGAAAAGGATTAAAGGGTGGGGCCGGTCTTAGACGAGATATATTCCAAGCTTGTACAGGCGGTGTTAGATGACCAAATGTCTAAGGTGCATGGCCGTATGCAAAAAGAAACAAACAAAATCAAATAAGCAAAATTAATACAGAGATCATGTGGTTTATTTTAATACAACTTTGGACAACAAAATTGAACATATTATATGTCATTGTCGTCCTACCTAAGAAAAGATTTAATTAATATTGTGCGTTTAAACGATATCCAATTAACTGACGGCTGAGTGAATCACATTTAATATTCGAAATTATTATACCATAATAATTAATGGAAAACTACAAGTTTACCTTAATGATTATAATTGCTACCATACGGTCGTTGAAGACCCGGATTTATTGAATCGCCACCGAAATAGTACATTTTCGGAATTTTTCTGTTTCTTTGAACAAATTCATGTCTTCCACTACCGTATGGCCGCAATTGGAATCATTCTGAACGTTTATTGAGAGTAATTGCTCGTTAGAAAATTAAACAAGGTATCCAGGATTTGACTGGGAAGGTCACCGGAACGGATTCCGTAATCGGTTTAGATTGCCAACCTAAATATCACGCACAGTAAATATGTTGGATTTTGATACTCTAATTCTCTAGCAACATGAATTCGTTTGAACGGCGTAGGTAGGAAAGATCGACATGTATCACGACTTCCCTTGTGGTATTCATCATAACAGCCAATAGTGAAAGCAACTCTGGTTTGTAGATAACAATGGATTGAAAGGATTCCTTAAACATTTATTTCTTACATTTCTTCTTCCCCACATGACAAAATCTTGTGTTATCAATCAATCTCCAGCTTGAACTTCATCAACCAGTGAGCGTACAAGTTTGTGCGGTATGTTTCCGGTACAGTTTCAGGCGTGGTATCTACATTTTTTGTCGTATCATCTCCATCAGATAATTCAAGAGCCACGTGCTCAAAATAGTTGACATGAGCTGCCGCATGTGAATTATTGAAATCACCGAGTCCGGAATCAATCGAGTCAACAGAAGATTGAAATTCGTCTAATTGATCAGTTCTACGGTGAATCGGACCAGTGGCACCATTATAATTTACTCTCTCAATGTTCTGATTCTCATCTGGTGCGGAATCAAAATCCCCGTCGTCAAAATCAAACGCATTCTGCCGAGTGAGTCGTCCCTTCTTTTGATTTTCAGAGTGTTCGCATTCAGACTTCTTCTTTGGAGTATTCAAAATAATCGGAGGTAGAGATTGAGATCGATTTTCGAAACCATTATGGTCGTACTCACACTGATTTGACTCCGAAAGTTCAGCCCAGGAATTCATGTGACTAAGAGATCGACTGCGACGACAAAAAGAGTATGGCTCAACAATCGAATCAATCTTCGAACTTCTGAAATTCGAAATACCGCGACGCCACTTCTGAGCCATCCTTCCCAAATTAGATGTGGCTTTACTCGCAAGTATTTTTTCTGATTCCATACTGCTACTCATTGTGCGTCTAAAGCTGTCGCTGCTACTGCCATCCATATTGCTTTCAAGAGATATATTAGGTCTTATAAACTGTTTTCTGTAATTCGGTGGTCTTGTCGTCACTTGCAGTCCTAATTCGCGTTTCAATTCAAAGCTGGAGCCTTTCAAATAAAACTTCCTAGTACGATACAACTTAGCTAAGTAATTAACAAGAATTTCGTAGGGTGGGGTATTCGAAGGTTGATGTATGACATATTTCATGGTATCACTGAGTGTGTTGTTATCATATTGTGGGGATTCAATTCCGATCTGACTGTGAAACGGTTGAAATGTCTCTACCTGTAAAGGGGAATATCCAAATGAAGGAAATCGGTTGGTCTTGAGAATTTTGTTCAGATATCCAAGCCAACCTTCTTTCACTTGCTTCGAAGAACAGCTCACTAGAATTTGGTCAATCATCGGTCCTGCAAGTATTTTACAAAGTTAATTCAAAATGAACTCTTGTAATGACTCAACTAAATGATCTATTTTGTGTTCCATTTCGCTTGAAATTATTTTAACATTACGGTGAATACTATTAAGAATACTATACAGTAATTACTATTACGCGATTAGCTACACGAGTCAAATATTGTTTTTATTTTTAGCTATTTGTCCTGTCATTAATAGCTGGATTAGTATCCTGAATAACTTTTTTATACCAAGACTAAATGCAGCTCTACTCAATTTCAAATTAAATGTGGTAAACAGGTTATGAATTCTTGTCACTGGAATAAATAAAATAAACTTACAATCAGTCAAGATATTTTACAAAAATAGTTTTTGAACTTGTAACTCCCTATGCTTGTTTACAACAATTAATTCTGAAAAGATTGACCAAATAAAAACAGCCTTTATCTATATATCTCTATCTAGATCATAACTGAATTATTTTTAACTGAACTACTAACTGAGCTACACCGAAATCCCAGTACCCATATAAAAATAATTGAATTAATAGTAACGTGTTTAATATTTTTAAGTACCCGCTATTTCAAAGATGTGAGAACCGCCTCTTTCACTCTCGTTATGAGGAGTTAGCGTAATTCCACTCACAGGAATTTTCCCTTCATAGGTAAGTGAATTTTTCTCCGAATTGTAGGCGAGTATTAACAATGTATTTGTGAATAGGACGAAATAACGGGGCTGCAAGTCCGGTCCTATTTTATAAACATTGGTTCAATATTACCCGAAAATTAAAAAGAAAAATATAACAAGACATTATTTACCGATGTGAACCAGGTTCATGTGAATGATATCACCAAGATTTGATATTTCAGAGCCTTCCCAGCCTGCGATAGCTCCACTTAAAACTTCGAGTTCCATTTCCTTTTGTTTCCGGACGGCAATGCATGTTTTCTACAAAATATGGAGAAAGAGAGATTTTTTGTCATTATCGTATTTTAGAACGATTGACCTAATTTTTCTAGTCCCTGGTGAAGGTAGCAGTAAGTTACCGAAACGTTGGACAATAAATATTGAATCGTTAAAACAACACTCGAGAAACCCGAGAAATGCTTAATCTGAGGAAGAGATATCATCTAAAAACTGGAAGCTATTAGTAGTTGAAAGTTTGAATGCAGTAACCGGTTCCGAGATGACGAAAAAATTTTCAATCTCGTAATGGGTTCATATTGTTTCAAGGATGACGCCAATTCGGGGATCTGATAATTTGGGTAAATACCTGATCTGAACGGAGCTTATCAAATAAAAAATATAAAAACAAGTCCGCTTACATCAATTTGTTTGTAATACTCAATTGATCTCTGCAAATCCCCTCGATCCTTATGACATTCTTCCACGTGCCTTTCAAGCTCTTGAAGCAGAGTCGGATATTTCTCAAGACGGCTGAACGGTTGACTGAGGCCGGTGATGAGAGTAATAATCCCGGGTTGTCCTCCACTACTCTCCATAAATGTTCCTAAAGCCTCCTTGTGTTTCTCAATAACTTGGACGGCCTTCGGATGATTCTCGCAGTAAAGTCTATGAATGGACTCTAATTTGGGCGCATTGTCTAAAAATATTTTCCCGATTCTCTGTTCTTTAGCTGCTTTGACTGCCTCTGCTTTTATCGAATTTAGAATGTACGTCCGGTGACTCTGAATCAGTTCTTGATAATTTCCAACCAGTATTTTGAACTCAGTCGGAGTCAGCCTAAAAAAATAATGAGAATTGTATTATGGTTCGAAACTCCTATTCCTGAAATAAATGCTCGAATCGGAGATACAGATACCATTCATTAATGTCAGTTTAATAACCTACCTTTCGAAAGTTAAATGATTCTCGTGATTCTTGTGCATTAAAAAATTAATTATCGTCATTAACATTATAAGTCCATTTGAAAACTAATGAGAAAGTGTCAAAAAAATTGATAAATCAGACACTAATCAAGATTTTCTTGACAGATATCGAGAAGTGAAAATCCCGATTATTATACACGAATCGTGGTTGTTTCGTTTGACTCAACCCCTTTCAGTCCCGTAGTTTTCCTAGTTTTATTGAAATTAAGGATTTATGGAACTACTTTGAACCCATTGAACAAAAATTACAATACAAATCGTACAATTAAAATGGAAAGAATCAATAACACAGACAAATAAATAGCGATGAGATCACGTTACGAAATCATCTATAAATCTATTATCCATTAATGAATTTGCATCATAAAATTATAAATCAGTATCAGTATTCAGTATATAAAAATAATATTTTAAATTCTCCATATTTCAGTAATCATCAATTAGATATCGTTTTGCAAAGTTTTCTAAGCAATAGAGAGGTTCACTTCCACAGTTCCACAGTCTAAAAAAAGTTGAGGATTTTCGATTTACGGTTTTAAAAATGAAAACAACCAAATAAATGTCACTTGAACAGGAGGCCAAACTTTAAAATAAAATCCCTAATGAAATTGTGATGCTCCATCAGTGCATACTGCCCGTTCTTTTAATTTCTTATAACAAAAACTTACACAGCTGCTTTAGATAAATTTTGGAGATGTGTGTCCCAAAGGTTTTGCATTTCCTCAATGAGTGTCGTTTCGGAGGATGTGAGGTCAGCCAACACCATTCGGCGATACTGGAGTTGTTCCTCAGTTGGGGCCAACAAAGACGTCGAACTCATTGGCCCAGTAGATAATTGTGGTCTCTTGGCTCCTATCAAAGTCGTAACTGGGCTGACCCCTACGCTGTTGGCTGAGGCAGTAGGTGTCCCAGTTTTAAGCGGAGAATTTCCAGCTGTAGAAATTGTGGGTGATGTAATTTCAAGGAGACCATTTGGACCAACAGTCAAACCGGATGAAACTGCAGCCGCAGCAGCAGCCACAGGGTCATGTTCAGTGACATAATTTGCTGGGAACCACCCGGTCCTTGCATTCAGTGTTCCTTCCCACCATCCACCCTCTTCTTTTTGTGTCACCGTGATAATGTCACCTTTCTCCAATTTTAACTATGAAAATAATACGAACAAATAATTAGAGGACATATACTTTCTCATATTGTTTCAACTGAAGTGTGATATTATGCGATAGTCATCATCCTAAAGTAAAGCGTACCCGAGACGATGTCGTAACAGCAACAGCACCATTACATAGGCATTTGCTTTTAATGAAAACTATGAAGCTTTGAATTAATTA
>JAQFYE010001950.1:0-20136 GCA_034694305.1 Protaphorura glebata | reverse complement strand
ATAACCACAGGTGTTCTATTACACGTTATGTACGTGTACGACCATAAAGCACTAAAAATTACCCTGGCATGTGACAACTAATATGTCTGGTTATTACGTATGAGTTATATTTCTTATGGTTCTATTATCATATAGCATACAAAATATGCACTCCGAATTTTTAGCACCTCGGATGTAGAAGAATTTCGAGATAGAAGGGTATTCATGTGAGTCGAGTGCAAGAGCGCACGTGGCTTTGTTCATCATCATAATCTTGTATGGATCTTACAAGGAAACCACTTCTCATATAAAAAGATCAGATTTTCTCAAAATATACTGTGTGAGAGACGGGAGATCTACCTGCCATGGCATCCGCATTTTGTTCGCTGTAAGGAGAGTGGGAACGTTATAAGGAAAATCCACTGTCATCTTATATACCAATAAAATCAATAAAATCCATGGCCCAAGGATTCTATGTGTCTGTCCGACCGTCCTTCCTCTCGCTATACCCCGATGTTTGCAGTGAAAGGGAGATGGAGTTCTTTATCTTTTGCCTGCCTAGATGGATCCACCTGGTTCGTTCTCTAACCACGGGTTTTCTGGTCAGGTAGTCACTCTGTCTGCTTTCTTTTACATACATACAAAAGCTGTTCCTTGTCAATTTGTTATTATCCCTGGAGTAGTTGACATTTCTATAAAGGTGGACTTTTGAATGAAGTTCCATGTATGTTTAGTTTCACTACTGAGTTATATAACGAGGGTTTGGGAAGAAGGAATAGAAAACATTTTCAATAAACAAGACTCGTGTCTACGTAATTTGTCATGTAAATTTCTTTCTGCATCCTCAGAGTTTGTTTGGTAAGTTCACGAAGGACGGCCTTGATCACGCGTACGTAGCAATGCCCCTTTGGTTCCCACACTAACAACAAAACATTAAACAGCTCAGCTATTATTCATTCTCACCAGCCTCATTGAACAAAAAAAGATTATACTTAAACCGACAAATCAATAGCTTACAGGGTGTCGCAAAACCAATTTTGTTGTGTTTCGGATGTAAACAGTGAACATTTCCGGGCAGAAACTATAATCGAAAAAAAAACTAACTCGAATTTTCTACCAACATATTGAAAAGGCGATTTAGAGATCTTATTTTCTGAAACAATATTGTACCATTGAAATCCAATCAGCACAAACATACCGTATTTTTAATAGCTCACAAAATGCGGTATATTACTTTTGAAATGAATTAAAGTCACGCAATGAAACGAAACGGAAGACTCCCCCCGTATATTTTTTTGCGAGCTGTTGAGTTTTAGACTACTCCGTGCGTCTACAAAATCTTACTCGTGCGTGTGCGTGTCAACGGGGTTTGCTAATTTCAAGTAAATATTGTTTTTGACATTTCAAAATTATATTGCTATTTTAGACGTCCCTGAAAGTTATGACACGACACTTGAGAGGTGATTGGAAGGCATGGTCATAAAGGTACAGCATCTTGAGCTACTTCATACGACTGTTTTTAATTGCGAAATAAGTATACATAAAAAGTTATGAGCCTATTTCGCAATGACAATAAAATATCGGGTGACTGCTTGGACACACTTTTGGCATTTTCAAGTTGGAAGCACACACTCTCTGACCTCCACTCTTTTTATGACCACTAGAATATAGCTCAGGTTTAATGACTAGACTAAAAATAGAACCAAGCCATCTATCCAATTGTGAGCACAGCTGAGGACAAATCTTGTTAAAGTTCAAGTGCTTCGTAATTTTGAAAGGACAATTCACCTCAATTTCCATCAAGGGACAAATATATAAAAAGTTGTGCATATATATTAAGGAATAAACATCACTTATGTTGGGCCATGCATAATGTGGTTTTATTTATGAGGGGCGTTGCCTTATTCTCGTGTCCTTTTAGACTCCACTCTTGATCCTCTGGGTGGCAACTCTACATCTCTGCCAATTTAAACCCTGTCAAATTTTCTTTTGTTAATTTGACGGCTGGGATGGAAGTGGATGACTCCTCTAATTTGTATCTTACATTTATTTATTGTTGGATGATGCCATTAAGACCTTTCAATCTATTCAGAATTTTTTTTTATTTGTCACTCTCTTGACAATTGAACAAGTTTTTCATCATGTCATTTCGCGGAAATCTGTGCTTTCCACTAGCTTCCTTATGCACACGGAAGATGCAATATTTGTTCATAGCAAAGCTAATCCTCCTAGCAAATCCAAAAAATTTTGCTCAAGTTATTTTCTTTGAATTATCGTACATATATCGTCACACTTACATTGATTGTCTTTCATTCCAGACTCACTTGATAGTAAAGCAACCAGATCGGGCAGCATAAATCAAGGACAATGTACTTAGCATTAAGTGCACTCACACAACAAACACGCACAACATTTATTGCCAAGCCTATTTTTATATTGACTCGTACGATATTCTCTAGCTGTTAAAGAGCAGTTGCGATGAAATTTATACTACTATAAAGTAAGTACGACGAAAATTAGCATACCAGAAATTGCTACAACAAATTGACATATCAAAACCATCAAGCCAAAAACAGTAAAGGTATTTTTTATGTCATAAATACCTTAGTTGAAAATCCGATTACGTGTGGTCATTCGAAATCGTATTATAATTCCTTCACTACGATTTAAGTTTGTGACCAAAAAGTAGAACCAAGTGTCTGAGGCCATAAGACCAATATTATGGGGGAGAATATTTCAAAGACAAACAGATGTGTGATTTGGATTTGGTTTGTAATTCAAGCGTGTAAAGTTGTGTTTATGGTGTACATAAAAAATTAATACTTTCAATGTTTATAATGCACCTGAGGAGTTCAATCAAGTGTGAAATCTTGAATTGAATTCATACGAGTGTTTGGAATGTACAGGCAGGTACAAGGTTACAATATTACATCCATCCTGGTTGGATATGTTGTTTGTTCAAATCTGTCGAGAATTTAAGTCTATCTCGAATTTTTTGAAAGGCTTAAAAATTAGACCAATAGTGTAGAGATCAGATACAAAGAAGGATTGAATGGCATTCTGGGTGTACATTCCCAAGGTGGAACGTGGTCCATTCTCTACGAAAAATAGTCGTGTAGGAATTGAGCTCTGAAAGTACTAGGTCATTTGCTGGGATCTTTATAGTTAAGTAATTTTATTCCGGTGGAGAATTTTGAAATAAACTGTTATCAATGTTCGAACACCCGCAGTCAGATAATACCTGACGATGCGCGATGGATATTTCGTAGTTACCTTAACGTAAAATTCTGATTTATTACAATTGGAATCTCTTTATTGATACCTAATTTGTTGGAATCTTTAGACATTGAGTAATTGACCTCTGTGACCCTCGTTGTAGTCATGGTTAAAAATGATCTGAGGGCATGTAAAGAGAAGTCCCAGTCAATGGATGCAAGGAAGCATGGAAAGGTTGAGCAGAAGACTCCAACCTCCAAATAAATTGCATTGCATTTGAGAAGGAAAACAAAGATTTGAAGATGGACAGCAGGTGTGGTTGGTGATGTGATGTGACTTCTTGATATTTTTTGAATCTTGAGAAGAATCAACAACTGTGACTGTGTATCGTACTACAAAACCACTACGTCTCATACGTGTACATATGAAATGCACTTAATAAAAAAATACGAAGACGTTCGTTTCCTGTTCCACTTTCTTATCAATCCCTTCTGGGCTGTGACATGCCATCCCCTTGGCCACTAATCTTCATCAACGCCCTTTAATTGCACTTAATGACTAGCTCTCTGGATTGTTTTGTTTTCAAAGAATGAACTAGGGAGTATTTTACCTCACAGAATATTTTTTTGATGTCAGAATCTGCATGCAAGCTAATACGCGGTTACGGTGGATTTACTGGAGTATCCAACTGGAGGACTATTCGGATGCTAATTTTAAACTGTATAGGTCAAAATTCTGCAAAATTATTTTATTAACTTTCATGAGAAGCTTTGTACCTTTTTTCATGTTTATTTAGAGTAATACTCGTAAGATCACAAGTAAATAGTTCCAACAATTAGGCAAGTAGCATAGCGGTACAAGCAGCCATTGCCATTTCGTTATGGCAAAGATCCTTTGGGCGTCGGATTTTTGAAAGGTTCTCATGGAAATGTAATGCATTCTCTACGAAAAAATTGTGATGATATTTGACAATGTCTGCGGAAACTGTATCGGCAAACAGAATTTTAATATTCCTGACGTCCAAACTTAATTGCCTCAACAAAAAGAAATTAGGCTTTGAAGTGCGAATACATAGTGTATCTTGAAAAGTGAATATGACAGACAGGGTCACGGGTGCGTAACTTAAGTACTATACTAGTATGTATGTATTTAAATCCATAATTCAGTGCCTGCTGTGCGTGTGCCGCTAAGATTTTCTGGAGTCTAGAAAAAGTAACTGAAGTGGAATAGAATTTTTGGAATGGACCAAGAGTATCAATTAGTGAACTGAACTGAACTGTTGTGCGTTGAAACTGAAAAAGGAAAGTGGACGGAATGGCGGATGGCGAAGTCTCATTTACTTTCTATGTTAGTTTCCCACTCAAGAGGAATTCTGGAGGAAATAAATAACAATAGTTTCAACTCCAAAAGGATGGATGGATGGGGAAATGTCTGTCCAGGCAAAATTTATAGTCACGCGGAAGAAAAACATCATTGTACACAGTTTAAGCGCACAGAGCATTTTGCTAGGAACTACTGCTCCCGACATTTACAATTCATGTCTTCCCACGTGTTCCCATTCCCTTCGATTCTAAAGTGTCTAGTCTAGAAAATCTTCACTTGATCTAACTTTTGACTCTTGGAATATTTTATGCCATCCGTGATCATTACGAGAGATCCGGCAACAATGCATCAATTCTCAAACATTTTTGCGCCATCTCACACGGGGGACCTCCCTAAGGCACAAAGTACCGGGTTTTAAGATAGGATCCATCTGTTTCAGACGACCAAAAATTTTGTTCCTTGGGACATGTCTCACTGTAGGTATGACATTTCAAGTTGGTAAGGTCACCTGACCTGAACCAAACCATGTTGAATTGAAACGCGTCTGTTAAAATAATTACATGTGAACTTTTCCGGATGGTCCCATCACATATGACTCCCTTGTCAACGGGTCCCAGTTTTTCCTTAACTTCAGTGAAATTCCAAATTCTCGTCCTCGCCTTTAGATTTTTTCTTCGTCGGATCTTCTGAGCTTCCGGGCCAAGACAACGGGCATGGGATTTCACGCAGCGCGCGGCATTTGCCTCTTCACTTCCAAAACTCGTAAAAAATAAAACTTTTTCTTAGTAGGGACATAGTTTTTGTCGGCTCGTGCCGCTGGAAGATATATTATTTGGGTTCCCAACGCACGAAATGTCTATATCTAGACTGTTTGCTAATATGACATTGCGGCATTTGGAAAATGAATGTGTTCCCTCTCACAATGATTACAGTAAAAAAAAATCCGATTAATTGTCATTTGCCGTAGGTGTGGTCAAACATTGTCCCGTTTTTCATATAAGGATGAGCATTTAGCTTGTCATGTGGTCCAAGGAAGGTCACCCTAGTAGTAGGAAACAGCTCCCGTGAAAAGACGTAGTGTCGCAAGTAAGGTTAATACGAAGGATTGTATTCCCAGCATAGCGAAGAGGCAAGGGCTGCGATCCAGCAGGAAAACAGTGGGATTACCATTTTAGGAACAGAACTGTAACTGCGACTTTCGAGTAAATGTACTTTCTATATCGGCCGGACATGCCTTATTCTAATGCAGAACATGTCCCAGTACGTAACGAGGGAGTGAATTTCGATCTATTCTTGGTAAGAACTTGAACTAGGCGGTCATTGCCATCCCAGCGTGAATGACCACTTCCATTGAAGCCATTCCCTGTCAAATTTGATAGATTGCGTGTATCAATTCACGTTTGTGGTTTTTCTTGGTGAACCAAGTCTGGACGGTGCGGATTATTTAATCGTCCTTTAGGGTAACCCCGTTGCTCTCATAAAAATCTTCCCACGTCTAACTTTCACTTTTTCACTCTTTTCAGTTGTAAATCCTACGAAAGAAATGGTCGCGTTGGAGAAAGCTCATGCTTTCTCCATCCACATACACATGTGTTTACCCCCAAGGCTGAGTCTCGTAGTGCAATTATTCAGTATGGAGATCACTCCACTCTATGCAATTAAAAGACAATTAATTAATTCAATTTGAGTAGTTTGGGTGCGAATTAGCACAGCATGCATGGAGTGACTTAACCACGACCGACTGAGTTCTCGGAATTCATGGATCTGGGAAAGGAGTATACAGGGGTTTCCAGGTTCAAGTCAAGTTGGTGGTAACGGGAATGGTGACCTCGAAGAAAGCACGCCGTGCTTGCATGATACAGGGTAGGCCAGAAAAATTGCTTTCATTTTAATGCTTTACGGAGGACTTATTTTCATGATATATGTATGTATGCGATTGTAATGTTATTTATGTTTTTACCATGACTGGGTTCAACTCCCTTTAACAGACATGATTAGAACAGTACATCTAAAATATATTTTTTTAAAAAAGATACCTCCTTGTACAGTATTACGTTGAATCGTCTATCTTCTAGAGTCAGTTTCGTTCAAGATGAATGCGATGAATACATAATCTGGTGCATACATAAATCTCGTGAAGACTGTCGTCGTGTGGATTTTCAAATCCATTCACCGTCATACCATTCTTCTCCCGCCACCATCGTCATCCCCGCCCAAAAACAGAGTAGCGTTCAGTTTTATCGTCAAAGCGTTGAAATTGAAAATCTATACAGTGTTCTGCAGATCTTTTCCTCCTCCATTTGCTAACCATCTCTACTGTTCTCCACTCAACTAAACTAGTCCACTTCTATCGAGTACAGTCGTCAGAATCGGTTGTAATAAATAAACGTTTATTGTCCAACTGACTCCTGATGCACATATATTCTACCTGCATAGTATTCTAACAAGGAAACCACTTTTCAAGTCAGCGAATAAAATATCGGTTTATTGATGCTTGAAACATTCCAACCTGGGAACACTAGTCATACCCTTACATATAATGCATTCATGACAGGCTTCAGACGAATTTTTAAGGCCAGGATATTTCAAATGACTAATCTCGACCAATATTGACACCAAAAGTGGTTTCCTTGTGAATCTTTGCATCCTAAGAGAGGACTATCGACATTCGACATCCGAAATAGAAGTAAAGTGGATGCATAGTACTACTTACAATGTTACTTGAGATCCATGTTGAAACGTAGGATTGTATTCGATTCTATTCTCTTCCGTCCCCACAACGTAATGAAATGCGGCAGTAACAGGTTGGAGAAAGTATGTAAAGAAATAAAGCCAACGAACCGACGACCAAGGCAATGAAATTCGATGGCAATTTTATTCCAGACGTAGACTTGGACAGGAACATTACCATTCTCTTGGTCAGTCGGACCAGTCTATATCCAGTAAAACAGAATTGGTTGGAATGAAATTATATAGACTACTGGGCTCTATTGTTTGTAATCACTGTACTAAACACGGATTTTCCATCTCAAGATTGATACTCGATAATAATCTTGTGAAATTTTTATCTTAGTCTTAGTCTTATAATAGGCGGATTGTTTCCCAGTGATGTTTTTAACATATTCCGACTGCAGAATATGTTGAATATGTGAATAATTGCGGTTAGACAGTGACACCCTAGGCAGGCAAAAGGCATCATCTCTTACGGGATACCCGGTACATTGGCTGCATTGAATAATATTAGGTATTACATGTACAGTGTATCCGAAGAGCATTGAACACTTCTCGAAAAATGTAAAATGAAGGAGACTTATAGTACATTTGTATGACCCCAGGAACGTTGCGATTGAAATTGTCTGATACGAAGTTCAAAATTTTAGAATTTCTTCCGATGGATTCTGTCACAAGATTTTTATGAGGAATACGAATATTCAAGACTTAGCTCAATCCGACCATCATGACAGAAGTTATAAAGTCCGGGAAGTTCATAGAGGCGAATGTTTCTTTTTCACTTTTTGGACAGGTGTTCAGTTCTTATTTCGACACACTGTACATTGCGTAATCCTAGGGATTCCTTAGTACTTAAGACGGATGAACCGTGAAGGGCGGAGATGAGGTTTGTCACGTAGAATTCCTTTTCACCGACCGGAAAGGGAAACTGGTGAAAGACTCGTAGAATTTAAGACCCAATTTTAATCAATGACCCATCCCTCCCATCATCCATTTACAACACGGGCGAAACATTGGACTCATGCAGAGATTGAACATATATCATTGTATAGCGCCGTAAATCTTGAAATACTACACTGGCCTTAAGTAACGTCCTTCTTGATAATAATACCGCCCTCCAACACGTTTTGTTTCACATGATCACATTTTCAGACATGTTAACACGTCTTCGGCTAATAATACCAGTTCATAAAATAGGACATCAGGTCTTCGAGTAAAATATTTCAAAGGTCTGAGACCTACTTCTGCTGAAACCTGTTTCGATTTTTAACTATAGCCCACTGCGTATGCAGAAAGGAAAGTACCGTCAGTTCCAGGATATTTTTCTGGAATTTCAAAAAAAATATCAAGTGTGGCTAACTGACAATGTTAATACCAAACACAAGTTATCCAAATGCGTGGATCTTAATCCAAGGTGGACTGCACGTCTATTTTGACCACGAAACTTGAAATGTACAGATCGAGTCCAGAAAGCAGTAAGAAAATGGTAAGGTTTCTTCTAAGATTTTACAATATTATCTTTAAGTATTACAACCACGTACTGTAGTAACGGAAAGCATACGCGGAAAGCTGTAAACCTGGTATACGGTTGTAATTGAATCAGAGAAACACCTTCAGTTGTTTCAAATTCAATAAGACAAATTTTCTTACGTCGTGAAAGGAATTCCTGTGACTGCATAAATAAACTGAAGAACTCGTCAAGGGTAAAACCCTCCAACTCCAGGGAAAACATGAGCATGCATGACGGGGTTCAGAATTTGAGGAAATGGAAAATCCCGGGTATATATTCCATACGGGTACAAGGGTTATGTTCCAGAATTTTTTGTAGAAATATGACGACACGAGGGCAGTGGGGAGTATTCACAGAACAAGGAGTTCAACGAACTCCATGATTTTTTTACTCGCTCCGAGGTTCCAAATATGAAACGTCCCTCACGATCCCGAAGAAATGGTCGAACAAATTCTTTTCAAATATTTTTAGAATCGGAAATGCAATCCAAACAATGCTTGCATAAATAACAATTTTATCAGATCAGATATCCAGTGTGAATTTTTCCTACTAGGTTTACGTCGTAGACTATGTACGCCGAGAAATTCTCCGATACAGCGAATGTGAATGAATGAGAGCAATAGCACGTGACCTAGGCTGAATTACAAGAAATAAATTGGATAATTAGTCGTGTTTTCAATTTGGATTTGTTTGCTTTCATTCAACTCAAGTAGATAATGTAATAGTTAACTAAAGTACTCCGACATTCTTAGCTCCATGTAGATAGCTAATCAATAATTCGGCATCGTAGCGAACTCCTTAGAGAGTATCCTCAAATAACAAATAGTAGTAAAGTAACATAGTTATTTCTATTTCGATACGGAGTGCTTCAGAGCATCCATACATATGAGTATAGAGTCTCATCTAAATTTATAATTTCGTTGGGCCAGAAATAGTGCGTATTGCAATGGGATTTCCTTCACTGTCATCGTAACGTAGCCTTCCCGCCTCGCCTCGTCAAAAGTAATTCAGTGCAGTAGTGTCGTATCGTAGAATTGTAGAACGGGTATTTTTGGAGAATGCAGTGCAGTGGCTTTCACGGGACTCTGTATATATGTCACAGACAAGAGGTCAATTCACATTAGAGGTCAAACAATGAAAAATGTCAAGTATTTGGATGTACTAGAAAAAGTTGTTTAGTACTGACACTCACTGACCCACATTATTTACCAAAATAATCATACATACAATGTAATAACGAACAGATTTTCTCACGATTGACCGTCATAATTTCCGGACGGGTTCCAATTAGAAATATACTCCCATTATTTGGCGTTAGCCGTGAGACATCGTCAGAGAATCTTTGGTAAATCCAAGGGTATTGGCTTTTTAATTTGACAAAACAACGGTCACCCTAGTAGTAGAGAAAATGTTCAAAAGAGAGAAACCACACCAGAGCATGAGTCCTTAATACTAAGCAGTCAATCTAGCGGGACAAGAATGACAACCTGTACAACGAGGCTACAATAAACTGACGAACGTTGGCCCAGAAAACCCCTTTCCTGGTGGTGCGTGGGGGTTAACTCGTGATGGGATGTGACGTGACCTCTGGCCTGATTTGACTTATTGCCTGAGACAAATGGGACGTTGATGTTGCTAGCCGTGAATGCGATAAGAATCGAAACGTACACGATTTCGTATTCGAAGTACGTAGAAGCGGCGCGCAGAACTGAGGTGGTTGTTGGTGGGGTTTTCTGTGTAGAAGGACCACGACGTCTCACTTTCACTTTCTCCTCCGAAACAAAAATCGATTCCAGCCACACGTGTCTCCTACTTTCTACTCCAACGGCCAACTCCGCGTAGTACTACGAGAACCAACTCGCGTGCTTTCTCCAAACTCTACACGGAGAAAGTAAAAGGAACACCATCACGCGTTGCCGTCAACTTTCAATAATTTCAATTTGCTGTCGAAAAGTTCCCTAAATTTACCTTATATCATGATCAAACAACCGTACTTTGCAATTAAATTAGTACTAAATGCAAACATGCAAATTACTTTTGTTCTAGATAAAATTGAGTCGAAAATATCTTTAAATTATTGAACAGGGGTCAAAAGAATTCAAAATAAATTGTGTGAAAATTGTAACATCGCTCACATATGTATTGAAAAGGAAGGCAGTCAAGTGAAGCCTTGTTTAAAAAATACGGTTTTTGGATAGATTGTTTGGGGTCAATGATTTGACGAGGTAGGCGGACATAAGACTTGACCTCTCGAGGACATCGTTTAGCAAAGTACAACGAGAACGATGATATTGGTTCAAGAACTCTTCACGTCTCTAAGTAACCTAGTGGTTTGGCACAGGGACATATTTCCTCCAGAAAGGCAATAAAAATTATAGTGGATATTTTGTCACCAGTCACCGTATTGTAGTTCGGTCACAAAGAGTATTTGTAGTATGATTATACACTCCGGTGCAAGTAATACTTTCCATTTTCGCTACACTATTATGTGGTTAAAATTGAATTTGTCTTTTTTTTTCATCCTAAACATATTAAATAGAATGGAAAGGAAAATGAATGCCTAATTTAATTTCCTCTCCAAGATTTCTTTCCTTCCTTCCCTGGGCGTCCGACCGACATGGAACACTTTTTTCAAACATTTTCCTCCTTTGACGGTCACACATGGAAGACATTAAGTTTGCGTTCCAGAATTCAGAAAATTCAGGATCGTTCCGCCACATGCCAATGCCATCCACGCACCACACACACACACACACACACATGACTTTTTTCACATAAAATGGTTATCTGCGAGAGATCTCCGACTTCGACTTGTTCCTCGTAAAACTAGCATACCGTACCGTACTCACATGAACTTTCATCAATTCTCATACGACTCTCAGCACCCGCCCCGAATTCGGATCTTCCTCGACTTTTTCTCTTTCCTTCTTTCTTCTTGAAAATTGACTGAAGAGCGTCTAATGTGTTTGCATTGTAACTTAAATCACCAAATATAATATAATGTAAGCACTCCGGTCAGAAAATACAGAGGAAACATTGTTAATGGACTTTCACAAATTTGGGATCGACTTTCCGGACCCGATGGGAAAATTATTTCATCCTAGCAATTTTACTTCTGAAAACTAGACTCAGTTCTGCAGAAAGTAATTAAAGAAGAAATTGTCGAACTGTTGATTCTAAAGTTGATGCCAAAATTTGTGCAGAATATGACCCAAAATGAGGAAAGCGTCAAAACCAATGTGTGATAGAATCGATTTTAGGATACGAATCTGAAATTTCATGGCAGAAGCGATACGTGTAGGGACGCTATTGAACAGAGACGCTATTTTAAAACATCGGAAGCATGATTATTTTAATAAACATCCGAATTCTAATTGTATATGATATGGGATTATCTGAATTTTGTTGGTCGACAAGAAATGTGTGAATTCTAAATTGGACACGATTTTAATTTGATTGGAGTAAACAATTTGTGAGTAACGCATTATTTACAGGAACCCCAACAAGCTTGAAAAGGAAATGAATTGACACAACATTACACTGGTGTGCTAAGTGATTTTGTCGCAACAATGTTCTCAACATCTTTGTTCTCATTTTCTCAATTCTCAAGAGTTGAATTAATCGCTCCTTTTCTAAGACACAACGAACTAATGAAATTGGAGTGGTAATGCTGATAATTGACAAGAGTGAAGTTGGTTGTGCTGTGTACTACTGATTAAGATAACCCATTCCATCCTTCACCTTCGTTTTACGACTTTCAGTCAAACTCTTCCAAATTAATGAGTTGGATGCTGAAGCTTCCGAGGTTTCCAGCTTCGAAAATCCACTAGAATAGTCGTCATCATCCTTCTAGCATCTTATTTGTCGAGTTTGTACTTTTAACGAACAGAATTAAAATTTAACTCGAAATAATGCTCTTAATTAAAAAATAACAAAATAATGATGCATTTCAAGTAATTATTCCAATGGAGAAAATGTGGACCTCATTTTTCTCATAGAACTTGGACCAGGTTCATATAAGCCTACCTAATTAGCATAATATCTGATGACTTACGCAATACTGTAATTAACCCAGAAAAGGATGAACAAATAGTGCAATCACCCTATCATGATAAGGTTTAAAAGTCCAAAGCACATAATAATATTTCATCCTTATCATTTGCCCTACTGGTTGTGTTATGGCTCATGAGTATAATTTTATTGGGCGTTGATTAGCGTTAGTGTTGGTATAGAATGGCCATGTGAGTATGTATAAAGTGCGTGTGTGTTTATGCGTGAATTTGTGCGTATACATGGAGTCATATGGTGTGTCATGTCAAGGCAACCCAACAGGATTGGTGTTTGGAATCGTTTGAAAAATGCATTCTGGTTTACATGGCAATGCAATGGGGTAAAGAGGAAAGGGGTGGTTCGGCGGGGGCCACAATGTTGGCAATCGTTCTCTTTGCCCTGAATTTCGATTTTTTTTCTGGAGACTCCAGAGAATGGCTGGTACGGAGGGACAATGTGGTTCTCTTTCAGTTTACTCATCTCCAAAAAGACTCCTAGCTATGGATTCCTAGGCTGGATGAGTGCACGTGGAGTTAGTCCAGTTCGTTGACCTGGAGCTTGGCGTTTTCGCGCCACGTGTGAGTGTCTCTATAGCGAGGGAGGATACGAGCAATCAGTGCAATCGTACTACCACTGTTAACGCCCTACCTCAGAAATCTCACAATTCTCTCCAAACTTACTCTTTCTTGTACGACTGTACAAGTTCCTTACTATTTTCAATTAAATCTATTGGATACACACAGAAGAGAAAAATGTCCAGGAAAGTTCATAATCAAATATCTCAAAAACATACAGGAGAGAAAAAATTTCTTCTTGTGGGTGTTTTGTCATCAAGTTGCGTTCAACACGTGTGAATGCATCAAATTTCCAATCAAATCTTTTGGAACCACATAAAGGAGACAAGATTTCTATCATTTTGTTATTTCAACTTTTATTTGCAAGTCGTAATAACTATTGGCTAGAAAAATAATTAGTTCGATATTATGTCATATGAATTAGTGGATGTTAATTAGTAGCTAAATATTTCTAGGTCGGGTCAGGTCAATAGGTCTATAATTTCATCTCATGCATCAAACTATAACTGCTATAATTATAATTGCAATTGTAACAAAATATTGTTGCTGTTGTTAGTGGTACATTCCTGTATCACAAGCCGTTGAAAGTCTTTGGGTTGATTTCCAAACACCTCTTCTGCAGTAATTTTTGTAAACAAGAGAATGACATTATTATTGCCATTATTTTGTACTTTTGAGCATTCGTTCTGAAATCATAGAAAAATACTAATTTTGACCACACTATTTGAAGATTCACTTTCCTAGCTAAGGTTTTGTTTGAAATTGGTTATCTTTCTTATATGGTTCAATTAATCAATTAATCCTTGAGTCGGTAATACTTTTATCTATGTTTCTATGCAAGTGTTGAGTCACGATTTTTTTCTCTTCGGATATTTTTTTACTCTGGTACCATCAACATGGAGTAAGTATAATGAATAAGAGAGATACTTAGTTACATTACGTTTTTGTATTGAATTGCATTTCGTCCGTACATTGCACTCTGTGCATGCAATTGCAATGCAATGCAATGACTGTTTTTTAGAGTCATTTCCTCAAACTTTTTACTAAGAGAAACACCACATGCTACGGGGTGTGTACTGTGTACTATTCATGTTGCATGTTATACTCAAAAAAATATCTACGCATTAGATTCCACCAATCCAATGTTAAATACAATACAACAGGGTTTGAATAATAAACTTTGTTCGAGAGTCCGAGAAACTTTGAATCAAGAGTTGTAAAATGCTTTTCCTTGCCCAACCAAAACACTCGGGCTTATTTAGTATGCATGCATTTGGAAACTACCTAATGGCTTTCCACGCTCACAAGGGAAACGCCCATCGTGTTCGAGGTCTACAGAACTGATACACATAAAAATACTCTTATTAATTGACATTGGTCGGAAAGGCATGGTCAAACTTAATCTCACTTTTCCTAAGAGGATGAATATTTGCTTTCTATTCTGTCGAAGGAAGGTCACTCCGGAATAAAGAAGGCAGAAACCGTAGCGGAGGAAGCATGGACGAAATGACTACGACTACCAGAAATCTGAGGACTCATTCTGTGTGTTTAAAAAATAAAAACATATTATCTATCCTGAGTTGTGGGATGACAGAATTCAGATATCACACAACTTCGTTAAGTAGGCTTATCGTCGATTTCTATGATGGAGAAAGCACCCAATCCTGCTGTACCGTTTCATAATTCAATTCTTTCCATTTCCTTTTAAATTGCTTGTTCAAAAATGCAGTCGTACATGGTCTATGTTCTCATCGATTGCCTTACATTCCAACATAGGCAAGAAACACTACAAAAATGTTCCTTGTCATTGACCAAAACCAGTTTCTCACCTTTTCCACACATATTGAAAACAACAACAACAACGTAGAACAGAGCAGTCTGGTCTGCATTGTTCCTTCCTATATCCTTCTTCCTTAAAAACAAGTAAAAGAATAGAGTATGAGTGTATTACTTAATAGGACAAAAAAAGGAGTAAGTTCCTTCATTTCGTTCTTCCCTACGTGTCCGTTCTTTATAGAAAAGCAAAGAATCCCATCCACGCAATTCGTTTTATCAACGAAACGGAGACCAAGCTAAGCTTAATCCCTACTAACAAAATTCTTTGTCAGGGTGAAATTAATTTAAATAATGTTCCGTTTGTTTCCCTATAATATCAGGGATTAAATGAGTAATCAATAGCTCTACGTATTCTACATTAAATTCTCTATGAAATGTCACTATTTTTTAGAACCGTCCTTCTTTGGCTGTAGAGGAACACCACCGACCAAAATGCAAACATAATGTTATACCAGAAGGAAAAATTTAATCGTAATGCTGCTAACATACACTGAGTATTTTTGGCTTGTAAATCCATTCATGAATTAGTAGAATAGAAGGGTATAGTATGGTGATAGTGCAGTAACGCATTTGTCAAAATAAAGTGAATTATGAGCCCGCATGACAGGGTTAAGGGACTATATCCCTCGTAGAAATAGACAATAAGCCATAATTTGATAAAGAATGTGTGATATCTGAATTCTGTCATCGTACAACTCAGGATAGATAACAAGTCCAGAGTATGTAACACCCAGTGTTTTTTTGATAAAATGGAATTCAAGCCACGTGCTCATATATGCGTAGCATAAGACCTTATTAATCATGCTGAGTTTAGGCTAACTTAGACTGGAGTTCAAAAGGAATAATCAATGCGTTCGAACTTGGACTCATTTCTCAGGTAAAAGAAAATAGAAAGAAGTAGAAAATGTTCTGACTGACATGACAGTGAGTAGTGAGTGTTAATAGGACTGATGATTGGAACTAAACTTTCTGTGCAAAACTTTGGTTACGCTTTGAGTTTAGTTTAGGACTTTCGTTGCAGAAAGTAGTAAATCCGATTTGTGGAAATTGGAGCGTAATTCGGCTCAATAAACTCAAAGTTGAAATAATAGTGGTATACGCATTGTACATATCTATCGTTAAGTCAAACTTTTAACTTTGATGCGGTTTATGTGGAATTCATGTTCATAAATGTCTCAGGAAAACTTAAATCAGGCAAGGGGTCAAATTGTTTCAATTGTGTCTCTTCTTTGGTCAACGAATCTCAGGAAGGTACGCATTGGAAGCTATCTACATTTTAATAAATCTTTCGTCTCCAAGAATGTTAGAGGACGATTCGCCTCACCGTATTTGATTGTCCAATCTTGTACTGATTTAGGATTAAAACATTGTTCTTGTGTTCAATTTCACGGTGGAAACTCCATCCAAGTAAGGCAGCTTGCTTTTCCCTAACGAATTTTGTGCTGTGTACAATTTCTGATTTTTGTGCATTCTAATAACCGACAGGAAGCAATAATTTCGAGGTCTCTTCAAAATTACTCCTGATTTCCCTTTCCGAAATTAATTAACCGAAAAGCAATAATCGACAAGTAAGCATTCAATCTATGTTGTGGCTTCAATCCCTTGTGCCTGCATGCTTTCGGTGATTGTTAAAGGCATTTCAAGATAAGCTCTCCTAGGGTATGTGGAAAGCAAACGTATTACCATTCATTAACGAATGTCATTTAATAGTGAATTTTATTCGTCTTATTTATGCCCAAAATGGATAAGATGTGAGGTTGGATTAGTTGCCGGTGACATAGAAAAGTGATGGTTCTATTTATATTATGAGAAATAAGAGATAAAAAGCCTGGTCTTGGTCTCGGTGACTTTGTCATCATTTTATTTCCCAGAAATAAACTTTCGCAAGTCTTTCCTTCCCACGCTGTGTGGATGAAGTGGGAGTGAGTGTGAGGATGATGACTCTTTTGTTCTTTCCGTCACAAAATAAAATTAGAGTCGTCGGAGTATGCACTCGACCCAGGTCCTCATGAATGAGATGAATGACTTCATACTTCATATACTCCTAAGACTACGTCACTTAATTAGGCAAAAGAGTTTCAAAATAGACGCAGAGGAAATTGAGACAGACTTACGAATCTACTCAACAACTCCATTCTTTTCGGCTCAAATCCCAAATCTTCTTACGTAACTCTAACACTACACACTGCACCTACACTTCAATTCCATATCATCATCATATCTTCCATCTATGTCTTAAAATCCCAATAACAAAACTAATTTAATCAGCAATTAGGCGAGTAATATTATTCATAGAAATCACGCTCATAACCTTTTATTATCACACTTCAATTCATTAAATTTGAAATAGTCAGACCATTGCATTGCAGCATTGCGATTCAGGTTAACCTTACCGTGATAGTTTCTAACATTAGCGACCCAGGTCAAAAGGGTAACGCTATCTAGCCTGCATTTATGAAGCGAAATCATCACTTCTGTGCATTTCCTCTTTTTCTAAGACCTCAATTCGTATTATAGTGTTTAATGAACTCGGAGGTTAATTACCTATTTATTTAAGCTAAGACGCATTTAATTGCACGCCAAAGCAATTACTTTTTTTATATATAAAAACCAGTTCTTGTATTAGTAACGTTCAGAATTAAAAGTACGAGTCGTATCGCGACATGGTCAATATGAAATTGTTGAACTAATTAAATCCGGATTATTCTCATATGAATATTATCTGACAAAATCAACAAGACATCGACACTATTCTTTATTATCACAACAACGTCAACATTTTTTTTACCAATACAACATTAGGACAGTGGAGATGAGAGACGGTACTCTGAGAAGAAAACGGTACTTATTTTTTCTAACGTACATTGTTTCTTGGAGTACGGACGACGTAGTAAGGATAAATGAAATGATAATGTGTGTTTGTGTACCTATGTACTTGTACCTCATACTTATATGCTTTTCTGTGAACACAGAACTCGACTCTTGTCAATTATTCGTAACGGTAACTTGTTTTGCACTTTTATAACAGTTCATACTTTAAATGGTAGTTAGGGATGTTGACCTGAATCCAAGGAAATGAATTTAACAATAAGAATGGAGTGCATTGGATTTTTGAATCGTAGTAACTCCATTACATTACACTAAATGTGCATCGCGTGGACTTCATAACAATTATTACTATTCTGTACTGTGATATTTTATACGATTGCTATTCCAGTTAGGTTCACCTCGTAGTTTCTGTAGTGGATGATATATTCTACGCATTAAAATATATTTTGTCCTTTAATCTGGCTCGGCTGTAATAGTTGGTTAAGGCTGTCTCCTTACATCGCGGGATAACCTTAACGGTGAACATGGTTTAGGTCGCTACTCCAGACGATTTTAAAAATCACTACGGACTTGGACTGACTTGTTATCCATACTGAGTTGTGTGGTGGCAGAATTCAGCTATCACACATTTCTTGTCAAATGATGGCTTACCACTTATTTCCACGAGGGTGAATTTCCACAACCCTGCTGTGCAGGTTCAGAATTCACCTCATTTTGACTAATCCTAACTGTACTTGTCGCCACACTACACCTAGAGCCTTTTTAACGATAAGTTGGGTATCCTCGCGGTTCCCGACTTTCTCACACCATTAGGGCACTTTATTGATTTATGAAAACGAAGGTCGGAAAAACCCCTTCGTTAGCAAGGTGAAAACCTCATAGTATAGGAAAAGTCGGGCTGGTAAATGCCAGATCCGAAGAATCGAACCCCGTCCCAACAAGTCGCAGATGTGACTGCTACTACTCTGTCTTCGTACTGGTTTTAGAGATTCTCTTACTGTCTACGGCAGTTTTCACCTCCTACAGCTTTTCTCGCTCGAATTTTTTAACCGAGGAAGTACGTACCAGAGAATTAGAATATAGTCAAATGAATAGAACGACTAAAGCTAATTTGGGCCGCATTGATCCATACCTTGGCCAATGTTTTGAAATCGGGCGGCACTTTCAGAATAAAAAAAAGTCTGTGGAGAAAGTCCCGCAGTTGGCGTTTGACAGATATCACAAAATTAGAGGGCTTTGTCACGTCACGTCATTCCCATCTGGTGGAAGTAGTCGAATAATCGCGTGAACTCTTGGCGTGGCCGTCACAATTATATTGTATTTTAGTCATTAGTCATCCAACCATGTACAAATATTTTTATTGGCCAATAAAAGTTGTTTTTTCACCTTTGCCTGTCGTCAACGTCAATATCTTATCCGTCATTATTACCTCTACCACACCATTCCGTCCTGCCTCACCGGGTTTAATGTTCATCTTACGTAAATGAACTTACCGGCCCGCCTTAATTTTTAATTGCTCATTCATCCCGGGTCGGTCAACCGTCATTAAATGAATTCAAAAATAACCCTTCAGTTATCCTTGAGTTAATTTTGGGTATGTACACTCAAGTGAACGGTTAACAATTAAATTATTCTCACACTGCAATCCATTCCATTGTTATTTATTTATTTTCTTTCCTTGTACTGACTCAAAGGGATGGCATTAGCATAAATACCATGCTTTCTGGGTCAAACAGTTGTATTTTCAAACAAGTCGAAATAGCGGGGTTACCACGTTTCAGACAGGTCACTCTAAGGTAAATTAACACGAAATTCAGAAATTCGTTGTATCCTAGCGAGAGTATAGTGCTGGGTTAGGTTCGCTAAGATCTGGGTTCGATCTGTCAGGCTGATATGCTTGGTGTGGTTGTATGGTTTTCGCTTCAAATACGGTTTTCTTGGTTACAGTTTTTCTCTCTGTTTGGAGGTGCCTTTTCTGGGAAAGGTATTTCCTTCAAAGAGAAATGAGATTTACAGGAGTGGCCAGATGTTTTTGGACAGTTTGTGTGCGCCTATATCTAGCGCTGTTTGAGTGAGAAAATTTTGAAA
>JAQFYE010001949.1:0-20145 GCA_034694305.1 Protaphorura glebata | reverse complement strand
GTCCGGGATTCAACCAGTTTTCCAGGAACTTACGTCATTAGTGTCAAGTAAGGCTGAAACAATTGTTAAATAATATTTTATTTAATATTACAATTTTAATATTTTTTTGGAAACACTTTGGGAGACAAATACAGCAAACCAGTCACCCTAATTCGAATTCTTTAAGTACGGCATTTTGTAATTTGTATGCTTGCGCGGCTTGCGCGCGCGGCGTGACTCATTTACGCCACCGCTAAGATGACTAGTTAAGTCTACGTTCATCGTTTCTGCATAATTAAAATTCTGATTAAATAAACTAAAACGAAAACTAATTGTGGCTCGACGCAGCTAATATTTTTTTGTACATATCTGAAATTCGAACATATTCGGATTCCTAAATATTGCTATAGATTTTATTTGATTGAAAGACTAAAGATTGGAAATTATGCTCTTTACATATAATCAAAAAATCTAAAGAACATCGTGGATCCTCAATGCTATGTATCGGAATAGGCAAATTCCGTATCCTGAAATACATTGCTTAAATATTTATGATGATTATTTTAGAGAGTCAAATGAAGTGGCACACTACCCAGTGAAAACCGTTCAAAAAGATGGTAAAACGGAACTGAAGCTCCAAAATGATTGTTCTTTCCCTGACATGCCGTCCTTGCTCTCATTCTATAAATTGAACATGTTTAAAACCACTGCACTCGTTAAACCTGCAGGATCTGTGACGACAAGAAATCACACAAATGGGGCGGTAAGTTTCTTTAAAATGAATGATGATTGAAAATCTCATTTTCAAATATTGTACTTCTAAGACAATAAAAGTTTGATTACGTTTCTTCAAAATTTCTAGCACATTGACATGCAACGTTACTCAGAAAACCTTTCAGCTACTTCAACCAGAATCGGACTTTGCAGACCATCTCGCGTTTCCGCCCCACCAAACTGTGGACAACGAGTTTCCAGAGATGTAAAAGTTTATTTTTATTGTTAAGGTAAACAGGGGTAAAAGACCCCAGTGAGGGAAATGCGTGGAGCCTACCAGAACACGGCCACTGATGGGAATTTTTAACACATTCCCCAAAAGTGGAAACTTTTAACCCGGCTTATCCTTATTTATAACAAGAAAGTTCGTACTTTTAAGATTAATTTGCAGGGAATTAATTGTAGAATTTATGATTCCAGGAGTCGGGAGCCATATTTGTGAGAGTGATCAAGTCAAGAAATCCTAGCGTGTATGTCAAAAGATGTTTGACCCTCAAAGTCGGAGATATAATCAAAGTCCTTCGACGAAGTGGGGACAATTGGGAAGGTGAACTGAACGGAGAGGTACGACAATCAACAATTTCATAAACAAATTAATCAATTCTGGCCTTTTAATTATTCATTTATGTCTCAGGTTGGATATTTCCCATTCACTTGCGTGGAATTCATTGAGCCGCCTACAACGCCGACTACGTGATCCACCTTTCTGATTGGCCATCCAATCAGTTTTTAGAATTAAGACGACCAGGCTCAATACAAAAAATAATTGAAGGGGAAAATGACAAAATGTAACATGTATTTATTTCCATAAACGATTATAACCGATTAGAAGATGGGTACCGATTTGAAGCTGAGGCTCAAATAGACATTAGCTCTATTGAACCCCATGGAGCAAGTTTTAAGAGTCTGTGACCTCATACCTTACAGGAATCGAGCGCTTTTAATCGGTAATTTACTGTATGCCGTTTCTTGTACTTTACGATATTATGAGTAAAACCTTATTGCAAAACTGCAGTCTTACGATAATTGTGATTCAATCACTTTGTGTCTTCAAGAATGTGACTTCATTTTATGTTTATTATTTTCATTTTTATTATATTTCATCTCAATATTTTGTTCTTTCAATTTTATTTGCTTTCCTGAGAAATGTATGAACGTACGTCGTAGTCGCGTGTCCAATTTAGTCAGTTTGCAAACTGACCGACTTAGTCATTTACCAGACACCGTCAATTTTCTAACCGACTGACTTGGACAATTTAGTCATGTTGGAAAAGGATGCAGGCGCAATTTTCAAATTGACTAAATCGGCTACGTGAGTACGACACACTTTTCCTTCTGACAATTTTTCTCATTACCGTGCCTAAAGCAGTGCTGAAATATAAAGAACTTCTTCAGTAAAATTAGTAGATTTTATTAAATAATTCGAACAGAGTCGTAGTGCAAAAAGTGTACGCGAATGTGAGTATTAAAACGACTAATTTGCAGTTGCAACATTGACTTGACTTTTATTACACATTTTTGACAACAGGAAGACTGGGAATTCTGTGTAAAATCTTACGTTGTCGTATTTCTATAGACGCATTTACAAAAGTACAATTATTAAGGGGCAAGTGGTTTTGACTCACCCTGTATTATCACCGGATTACGAGAGTTCGTAATTTGTTTTTGGCTTACGATCAAAATGACTTGATCTGTCACAACACGGACAAAGACAAATAAAATGCACAGTTAAATGCATAGTTAAATGTGACACCTAATTAAGTAAAATACATTGACACACTAATATCGGGTAACGATAACAAACGTTTTGTCATTAAATTAAATACATGCACAAAAATTTGTGAACAGTTTGAGTAAAAGATCCAGTAAGTAGAATGGAAATATTTAAAATAAGTAGTATAATAAACACCAACGTCAATAATTTACATTATTGACCAACTTTGCTGATTTACAATACAATAGGACACCAATCATAAAGAAGTTAACGTTAAGTAGAATTCATTAAAATTAAATCACGACATGAATACTTATTCACCAGGAAAGTTAAATACTGAGGAAGTTAATTAAGTAAGCTCTCCAGTTTTTGAATTCTTCAATTCAATTGGAATCACTACATGGTTGTCTCCCCGTTTCCACATTTGATGACGCCATACTGGGCCGTTCCAAACTCATTGGCTGCTCTGATTAGTCCAAAATTGTACTGTCCTTCCTTCTTTGTGGCTTCTGGGCCTTTCATTACTTTCTCTTGAATAAATTTGACAACAATGTCATCTTCGACAGTAGCCATTGATAAACGGCAACCCCACGCCACCAGAACGAGCGGCTATTTTCAAAAAAAACAAAATCATCAAAAATTTGTAAATCCTTGGCGAAGGTTCAAAAAAATGCTGTGCATATTTTAATGAGATTTCTATCCACTGTAGTTTATCCCTCCTACTGGGGGTATTTATCTGTTTGTAATGTATTTTCGTACTACTAGGGGTACCTCCCGTGGGCCAGAGTAAAAGCTATCCATGATGTACAGAAAAGAAGCAATGACGCTTGACCATGCTTTACAAATGAATGTCAATTAACGAGTGTATTTTTACAAAATAGAAACTGATAAGAAATGGAAAGCCAAAGAACCCGGAACGTGAAGACGACGTGGGTCATAAAATAATCTCAAGATCATGTTTACGATTTGCACGCGCAATAATTCGCACGAGTAATAATAATAAAAATTTTCCACGAAATATACTAAGCCGTAGACTAGTCGTTAAGGAATCTGCTGCTGAGTAAAAAAAAAGTTTTCTCAAGAGCTTTTTTATTTGTAAAAATAAATGTCTCGTAATCTTTATGACGTTTGCCGAACAGGGATCCTGAGCTTTAATAATAATTGGCTGCTCATTTCATTTATGATTTATGACCGTGTTGGTAGTTCCTTGGATCATTCTAGTTGTGAAAATGTAAAAATATTGCTGTCGTAATCGACCTTCCATTAACAAGATGCAATATGTAGAAGTTTAGACTAGTAGTACAAAAATCTAGACACCAAGAGGTCATTGTCTTGTCGGTCTCACTTTCCCACGTTCATTCTCCAGGAATTTCCTTATGACTTATTTTCCTTGTCCAGGACATAACAAGTCCAACCACCTTTGTCACCTTAAGATTTATCCAGTTTAATATTTTCCTTCCTGGACTGGAATATTAAATGATGGAGTCAGAACTTAGATAATTTTTTTGGACTCTTTGTTCTTAGACCTTCTCATAATTATTTTATTTTTTCAAAGTTTTATTCAAATTAACCTACAAAGTATTAGAAATAGCAAAAGTTTAATGAAATATCCGGCGTACACCCAGAAATAAACTAAATTGTGGCAATTTGTTGGAAATTGATGAGGTCACCTCCTTACTTTCAGTTATTTGGAGAGTTGTTCAAATCCTACTCGGATACTCTGTATGCTTTCACCCTGCATTTCTTGCGTTTGTACCACCATATGACAAGGACGGATGAAAAATGAAATGCCTATGGTTGTTTAGGTATAATTATGACAATTTATGTGGAAACTAATTATAACAGTCCCAGATTCCCGGACTGGTAATTTAATAGTTTTTTTAGTGAAAAATTGTACTCACTCTTTCTGGGGAAACCAGCGTACTTGGAGTAATCACGTGTTTGTCGAAGCAGCCCGTTACGAGACCCCTGAGACGTTTTACTTCCTCTGGTTGAGCACACGGATGGTAGAGCATGATGAGACCTCCGTGCTATTATGTCCCATTCAAAATCACAGAATGATATAAATGGTATTCAAAAATTCATTCTTAGTCATTAAATTGTCTAATCTAGTCCTTAGTTACTCAATTCATGATCTATTCATTTAAATTATGACTCGTAGCTTCAGATTTTATGAAAGAAAATGTCTTTGACCTCACAAGGAAACCATTGGTTCTCATAAAAATGAAATCAACTTAAAAACCAAGTTTACATGAAAAGTTGTTTCCTCGTCAGTTTATTTTTAGTAATTTACAGGACTTTGACCTCGCAGTCGTACTTCTAATAAATTTTGTTGGAAACAATCAGGAAGGACATAATTTTGAGTGAAATGACTTTAGTTTAAAGAAAGGAGTGAGAGATCTGGTATTCTCTTCCGGAGTCCTTTTTCTATCCAATCAATCCGTTGACGCCAGATGAGAATTCACTCAAGGAGAGGAGAAGAGAGGACCTCAGGTGTTTGTAATAGAGATAGAAAGCGACGCACGGATTAGGAAGTACTTAGCCAAAGTTTGTCCCCATATGTATACATGTATGTTGGCGATTTTCGTCGGTTTAATTTAAGAGTCCACCAGATTTTCGTTATCCTAAAGTGAAAGTCCTTGATCACACCTCACCACAAAAGTGGTTGTGCCCAGAAAACGTTTATCCTGAAGGGAATTCAGCTATGCTGTATAGTACAAGTATTTTTAAAAGGTTAATTGAAAGGTCTAGTCTAGACAAGGACGTGAAAATAGGACACGTGTCTGGAAAAATCTGTGACTAAATTATGACAAAGAAAAGTGGATGGTAATATTTGGCGTACCTCAATATTGTGCAACCATCTTTGGACAGGGACAAATAAATAATCCCCATAAGTTGGCCACAAGGGACGGTGGTCTCCACTGGAATTATAAACACGCAATTCAAATAACCGGGTTAAAATAATTCGTACCGACCCCAAAAAAAAAGAAAAAAGAAATCAAATATTAATACTCCATAATTTTATTTTACTCACACTGTGGGAATTGCATCTTCATAGGAAATATGCTGATCCATGCAGAAATGATTTGGCTGGAAAAGATAAAGAGGTGTACATTAATAAAATTCGACGGAGAATTAAAACGAATAGAAAACTCAAAAGTCGTCAGTCAAAATTATGTCACATGGTTGCTGGTGCGTACAAATATTCATGAAAATCTTGAGTTCCCATTTTTATTGCCCATTCAAGATTTCATTTCATTCTAAGTACATGCCATAGAAGCTGTGATAAAGTTATGGAATTTTACAAAACAAACGATTTACAGTACGGCTCTACTGAGTAAAGTAAAAAATTATTCACAGTCTGAAAAGAGGACTAGACGTTAGGTTGTAAATTTGAATGGGAGACAATAATGTGAAAGTAGGATAAAAGAGAAAGCAAAATAAGATTAGAAATGAGAAAGTTATTGAGGGCGTGGAATACACGAAAGAAGGTGATGCGTTCGACTGAACACAACTTCATTCATTTTTATAAATTTATTCATGCAATCTTTCTTTCCCTTGAGAGAAGAAATTGTCAATCCAGATTTATGGATTTGAATTTCAGGTCAATATTAACAATGTTCTCAGATTTCAGACAATATTAACGAAATTATATATTTTCTCATTCACAAAGTCCTGGAATTAGAGCTCAATGAGTGTCGTGGCATCTATGTACTGATATCTTGGCTTCTTGTAAATGCTCAACCTGTATTTTGTAAAATTAATTAATGACTTACACTGTAGTCTGGTGCAACGTTGTCACACTCCCAGAGATGAGACAAAGCAGGGTTGATTGGAAAACGCGTCTCTGGGTGAAAGCATGTGTAATTCACAGGTGAAAAATCCCAGTCCATTGTCAAATTGGTCTGTAATATTTTAAGTAATTACATCATACTCCAATTGCTTGACACTTTTAAATTACTTTAGCCGCCAGACTCATCACAATTTTTTAGTTTATTTGAAATGTCTTAATTCGTAATATACAGGGTGGACCATTTCCATCAACCGCGGCTCCACCTATACTATGACCCTTCGGAATGTGGTGGTAATAAGAACCTCCCTGTACGTCACATTCCTAGGTCGAAATAAGACTCGCCTTGCTAGTTAATTCGCCTGATTTCGAAGAATTCTCTCTTCCTACATTAATTTTACGTGTTAAGAGGACAACTGAATTAGTTACTTGAGCTAATTCCATGACGTACACATCACATAAGAGCTTTTAGAAAGTCTAAACTCATTATTGAATAAAAATACGCACACGAGACGCAATGAACAAAATTAACGTTTTTTAATCCACCTACATCCGAGCTGGATTAAATTTTAATTGGATAAAAGCACTCTAGGCTCAAACTATTAAATCTTCTCAGAACGACTCCAAGCCCAGATTCGAGTCTGACATTCATTTTTATTCCACTAACTCCTGTCTACGAATATCAATGCATGTTACACCATCAAAAAAAGATTGCGAAGGTGAAAAGTTGGAACACAAATAAAAAATATGATCCTACTCCACTTTGCAAATTAATTAATTAATTATTTTCTTCTCACCTTTGCATCGTCACAATTCTCACTGGAAACTCCCATTTGGACGCGACCGTGGGCGTCCATCTTCATTCCAGCAGGATGTCCGGCTCCTGGTCCAGGTTTTGTTGGGAAAATTGGCATTTCGTAGTGACTCTGCGACTTCGGATCATTAACCGACTCAGCTCCGAATAACCTAGACAAATCGGATTACTGATTTATTTTCAAAATAAAAATCCTGTCCAACGAGGAGCACCAAATGAAGAGAGGCTTCTCTATAGCAGTGACCCAAAGCATGTCTGACCCAGGAATCAAACCCCTAACACAGGGAGGCGACATGGGAAACCTGTGACACTGTCGAATAGTAGGAGTTAAGTTATTACAGCCAGACTATTAACTTTCTGCTACTTTAAAAAGTACCCCATGTTCAATACGGAGAAAGCTGACTTTCACCCGGCTTTTCACTTAAAGGAAATGTCCGTCGTAACGTAAAAGCTAAATTTTCTTGTAATTAAGGATGAGTGGTCAAAAGTACCCCTGGGTGTAATTAACAGTCGGGTGAGGAGATTTGTAACGCTAGCACAATTGGAGAAAGGAATAACAGAACATATTATATGTATGTATTCGTATAACCTTGAAGAACATGGGCTGTTGACCTCTGACTCTTCACATTTGATTTCAATGTTAAACTTTCGCAATACGGAAAGACGTTATATGGTTCAGAAAACACAAATAATATTAAGAAGTTATGTCTAGAGTAGAATCCAATATGCTCAGTGCCTGTATAAACAGTAGTCAGGCACTCAAAGTCTCATAATTTAATTTGTGCCTAACCAACCGTGTTTGCGAGAAGCGGACTGGCAGTCACATTACCGGTCCGGCACTTTCGTTCACAAGGGATGGCAATTGTCAAATTTCTTTATCAGGATAGATTTGTCAGGATTGAGCCAAATCTTACATATTCGGATTCCTCGTAAGATAACTTCTTCAACAAGATAAAATCTTAATATTTCTGATCAACAAACTTCAACTGATTTGCAGTAAAAGTTTTCTACTCATCTGGATATTTGATAGACTACCGAGAACTGTCCCTTGTGAGAGAGTGAAAGTCACGATCGCCTTTTCCGTCTTCTTTCACTCTCAACTTGACTCTCACAATTTTGCAATATGATGGCAATTTGCCAAGCCACTAAGACAGAAGAATGAATTGAAGGTCTTCTAATCTAAAGTGATGAGTTTTTATTTCCTTGTCAATGCGAATTAAACACTAACCTTAACACTTCGAGCTGGCCGCTACTAATCCCAGACGCCACTGTCACTTGCAATAAATAAAAATTCTCAACCTTAACGTCAACAAAATTGACCCAAGGCTTTTTTTTATTACATCCGAAACCGAAATGGCTATGACTACCAAGTATCAATGTCAAACAATTTTTTTCTGCTTTCAGGATGTAATATGTTTGTAATGTCCACACATTTTACGGTTGCTGGTTTTTGTTTTAAAATTTTTATTTCTAAATAGAACAGGGATTTTAGACTCTAGGATAGCCTATCGAAGTCTACCAGATTCGAAACAATCTTGCCAAATACCCGAAACGGACTCTGTTTTATTATGACAGAACTGCCAGAAAGCTGTTTGAGATAATCAGGTAATTATCGGCGCATATTTGTAAGTAGGATGCGAGGGGTGATCAATAATTAAGTGTCGCCTTACGTTAATTCTATAATTCTAAGATACGTTCCTTGTATTATAATTTTTGTTTTGAAAGATGCAATTTTATGAAGTTCCAATGACTGGTTCAATCTATTTTTGAAAATGATCACAGTGAAGTCAAATTATGAGCGAAGGTCGGTGATATTACTACTAAAATTTTGAAACAAATACTAATACTAGCACAAATGTAGTGGAACAGTCTTTATTGACTTTGGAGAATTTCCACCATAAGAAGGCAACACGCACAAATTGTGCTGAACGCCCTAAAAATCTCATTTGAATTTTTCCAAAACCACATTTACGTCTCCAGACAACGTAGGCTGAAGTGCGTAGGGATATTTATCTCTTTATCTAGTTTAATTTAATTTGTGGACATGCGAGAATTAAGAGAAACTTAATTGCAGGACTTTCTCCGAGTTTTCTGTGTATGACGGACCAGAAACTTTCCACAATTTAACCAAGTGAGAAATATCTACAATTCAGGTTAAGCCCTAAGATTAATACTACCCGAGAATTGAGATGACCTCAAATCTTACTTATTCCTAATCAACAAATACACAAAGTAATATTCCTAATCCCAGGGATTTATACTTGGGTGGATTATTGTAGTATTTTAGTACAAAGTGAAAGCAAAATGAAATGCTTTGGTTAAATTCCAGGTCAATTGAGGTGTAAAGATTTTACAAAATTGTCCAGTCAGTTGATCTAATTCTCTCAAAGTTTATTACGTGGCATTGGGGCTGTAAACTTTTGTAAGCGGCTGTCATCGGCGTCTTCAAATTACTTTGTCGGTCGTTATCTCCTTGTATTGCAAATTCTGGTGACACCATTTTATAGAGGTCACTCAGAGGTGCAACTACCTCATCATAACGTTCTAATCTTAAAATGATCCAATTTGTTTATGAGGTCACTACTAAAATGCACTATTAAGGTAAATCACCGATTAGAGTTCCGGGTTTGCATTTTTCCTGGTAAAGTAAAATTATTGCTGCATTCTGTAATGATTCGATGGAGAAATGTCAAGCTTGTACTTGGCTTTAGAAATTTTGAGTCAAATTCGAATCCGACAGTTTTCTTGTTCATTTGGAATCGATTGACTTTTATATTCGTCAGCTATATAAAAGTCTAGTAAATTGTCATAAGCAAACAAGGACTGCCATTGTTTGGTTCACGTTTATATAAAACTGGACTACCCCGCATTCCAACTAACGTAAGTGGTCCAAACATATTTCGGTTCAATAATTTTTGAACAATTTTGAAGAGAAAAACTTTCGTTTCACTCGAGTATTTCTATGGTAAAACAAGATGACTTTATGAAGTTTGGGTTCGGATTTGAGATGTTCAGTGGAATAACTTGTACCTATTTAAGGTGCTACGAATTAGCCTCGTCTAATTTTTCAAAATGAATGAGAAGGTACATAAATAGCTGAGGATGGACTCACAGAAGCTTTCCGGAAATGTAAAGATAGTTTAGCAGTGATGAAAGCTCGTGTTACGTCAGTCAAACATTTACGTCAATTTTACTTTCAAATCGAATCACTAACAAATTAATGGTAGTTTAAGCTGGCAGAGTAAAGATAATTTAGATTTTTGAGTTTGGCTTAAGCTTGGCTACGTGCACGCACAAAAAGTATTCACTATATGAAATTATAATTTTCTGACGTCGAAACTGATTGATGAAGATAAAAGTACTAAAGGGTAATAAAAATCTTCCGAAAGCTCTACTTTTTATGACCATAAAACTGTTTTAGTTTTATTGATGGGAGTTAATCAACTTCGTCAAAGTTATTATTGTGACACTGCCCTTTATCATCTCCTAGACGCAATTTCTTATAGAAATATCGGGGCGATGCACTCCGACTACGACAAATTACCGGTCTGACAAATTACAAATAACATAATGACCGGACTTTTTGCAGCGCACTTTTCTCAGCATGACTTGCGATCAGAAGCATCTTTCGCAGGATTTTCGTAGCACGGATTTTTGGTAATACGAATTTCTTGAAGCATGGTTTTTTTGTAGCGTTGACTTCTTTGTAGCATGGACTTTTTGTAGCTAACCGGCTTTTTAACAAATCCGTTAGGCTGGGATAACACAAGAACTGTGGTGGTCTTGCTGGTCGTCTATCTCAATATTTGTTTGCATATTATTCGGGGTCAAATACAGAGTAGTTCACGTCTATTTTATTTTTTTAGATAATTTTTTAATAGCTAAATTTGACTTTTCGCGGTTAATAACACCGAACCTTCCAGCCCTCAATTTTTTTGACTTAATTTAAATGTCGTGATTATTCAGTGATTTTATAATCTTTTAAGAATTCCAAAATTTCTCGGCTTCGTTTTACGTGAATGTAAGAAAATAAAGAATTTTATAATCTGATACAGATCATGAATGTTAACTAAATCAAAATGCGTCCTTCAATGTAGCAAAATATTATGATTTTGTCATCAAGATCTAATTGGAATGACGCGACGACATTACGTGTTTCATTAGCAAATTATTTATACAACCATAGCAACTTCATGACATAGCGATGCAACGTTGGAGACAAAAATAAAACAAAACGATGAAATTAGCCTCATTAATTATTAGTGTCCGAATTTTGGGTTTCATCATTTATGAAAGTTAAGCTGATAAATTGAAGTCAATTTTCGTAATATATCGCTAAATTCTAATTTCTGGGCTTCCAGCAGCTAACTCAAGGTCGCACAAATTTCGAGATTCATTTTCGCATTATTTGTCGAGACGATTCAATAACAACCTTGAAAATTTTGGTGAGTTCAGTTTTAAGACTTTTGATTTTTCATAAAATTCAGTATCATATCTAAAAAATAAGGAATCAAGTTACTCCTATTTTGAACTTCTCCCCAACCATTTAAACAAGAAGACTTCACGTAGTTGATTGAGTTAACAGGAGTGCAAACTTCTTGCATTTAAAGATGCTTTTCTTCACTCTAAGTTTGAAAATTATGTAGACAGTTATGCAAAATTGTAACACACTCGAAACTGCTTTTCAAATCTGTGTTCTGCCAAGGTATTATTATTCACATTTCGTAATATATTTTAGTCCTAATATTATACAAAAGCAGAATATGGTATACTGTCTAGCTCAACCAAATTTTTAACTTCTGATTATGTTTCCTAATTATCTAGCCCTTAAGTATTGGATAGAGCAATTTCTGAGAGGAAAGCCAAATACTACAGTGATGGACCCTGGAAACATCTCACAACTCGATGGCCATGGCAATGGAGTTCCCGCGGAAGCTCAAGATGCCTTCGATCTCACTGGTCATGCCAGAATCGCTTCAAATGAGCAAAATATCTCTGCTCAATTTGACGAACTTCGCATTGTAGAACACGCAATGCTGGAACAAGGAAGGATCGCTCAAATTGACCGTTTGGATGCTGATAACATAACGGAGCTCTTCAATTTTCAGGATCTCGCTATCAATGACGTCCAAGTTCCTATCCGTCAGGAATACGACGAAATTCCCCATGTTGAAACCGCTAGCTCGGTAGATGTCTCGGGCGAATTTCCTGAGATACCACCTGAACTGATTCAAATATTACCACGAACAAACTGGAATTTCACCCAAGAATTGACTCCTGACGCTGAGCCTCAGATTTCTGAACATGAACCACTCGCTGCTACCGGGAGCGCTGTCTCACGCTCCCGGACTCCATTTACATCGGTTCAACATTTCTCGCCCAGTGATTCTCAACATGGGATGGAAACTACCAATCAAGGTGACACTTTCCTGGGACAAGGTGCTCTAACAGAGTTGGAACTTCTTGATGAGGTCATGCATGGAAATATCATTCAAGTAAACAACGCCAACAATTTCGATTTCGCAATGTATGATTTGCTTGTCGCACAACTCCCAGTTTTGCCACAATTTCAAATGGGTGAGGATGAAAATGGAGATGCTATTTTAGGCCATGACCCTGTCAATTTGGATCCTTAAGGGACTGACAGCCAACAAAATTCGATACCACTGATCCTACTACTACAATGACAAAGCTTTCAAATTGAGCCTGATATTTTTTCGGAGTGATTGGCGCTGAGCTATGCATTCTAAATGTGTGATTCATGGTGAGCAAAACTAGCGAAATGAAATAAATATTTATGGTAAAATCTAAAAATACCTCACTTCGGTTTTCAATAATTTCCATTTCTGCTGCAAAATTCACTAGTTCAATAATTTCGAACATAGTGTCCAAACTCATTTACCATTAAGGTATACTTCCAGGATACTTTGTATCTTTATATTCGTGACATATTCTCAACTCTGACTACAACTAAAATTTCGCTAAGTGTGTGCAAACCAAGCAGCGACTGCCACTTCGCTATGATAGGGTTCATCCCCTCTGACAAACAAGGTTTGGATCACTGCATCCGAGACGTTTTTCTCCAATGGAGCTTTTAATTACAGTAAGGCAATTACCCTGCTGTCTGATCTTAAATTTGCGGCCCAAAGTGGATCCTTTGTCAAACTTTTTACCAGAATTCTTAATACTACTAAAATTAATTGTGGTACGTACCTTTCAATGCCATTTTTTAAATCTTGTGCCAATAATTGTTCATTGTTGGGTGATTCTTCGACTCCAGCACGTCGACGCACCAAATCCGGAAATGATTGTTGTCCAGTGCCATCGTCCATCAAAAAATTTCTATCTCCATTAAAACGGGGATCCGGTTCTGCTAGTGCGGATATTAGTTGGCAAAATATTCCAAATACGAACAATAGGGATGTGATCTCATTCTTTGAAAACGGTATCATTGTGCTATTGGTAATTTGGACCGTTCCACGAGTCCTTCACATTAGACACTGACACTAATTACTCTATTGACGATTTTGTAATTCCTGTACTGTCAGTCATTTCATATTAATGATGACTACTAATTTTGTGACTAGATAGAACTTTCAAATCCTCCACAGATTATGATTAGATCCTATTTATTACCCATACGAAGCAGATTTTGTGACAAACAACGTACAACGTAATATTATTTTCCTAATGATAATACGGGGGAAAACAAATTATATATATTTGTGACTTTAAGCCCCAGAAAATTGATTTTTGGAGGAAATAAATGGATTTTGGAGTAAAACAATGGATTACATCATACTGACACCGTCAGTCTGTCTATACTATGCAACAAGTCAACTCAAGAGGGAATGGATTTAAGGGGAAATCATGTGGCATCCCATCATATGTTGGTACAAAAACATTGTAGCAATGCATAGGACCAACTCCAAACTTATCGACCCGTGAAAAACCCACGTTAAACCGCATCATAAACCGCTGGTTGTAAATATGGATGCATCAAAAATCATAAAATGTTTTAAGATTATCCTGTGGTTTTGACATATGGGGAATAGAATTTGTGTACAATAAATAATGATACGTTTTTATGTACTAGAATGTGCTGTGACCGCAAATATTTTAAAAGCGCCAAACTGTGACGCAAATGCATGTATTTGGTTCATTGGAGATGATTTGCGAAAGCAATTTCTAACGGATCGTCTTGTTGGTTGGCTAATCAAGCATGCACTTAAAATTGGCCAATAACTGTTTTGTTTCATCTCACTCAGCTTAGGGTTAAAAAATTGTGAGATATACATTATCAGTCCTAGTAATATTTAAAGGTCAGTCTATTTTGAAATGTGTCTAGCGTTAAATTCCTTCGTTTCCATTTAATGATCTCTGAGTCTAAAAATAGCCAGGGCTCTTTTATTTGAGAGGGTCGTTCTAATTTGATTTCGCGGTATTTTGAAGCTGTGCGATTTAGGAGATCACTTAAAATAACGCAACGAGATTAATAAAGTCGTCAAATTTCCGACATGCCGAAAAATTTGGTACGGTGGTCCGACAAGTTTAATTTGAGCGGGCTGTAGTTCCTCGGATTTTAATATTAACATTGTTTGTATAGAATAGTGCGTTTAGTGGGCAAAATATTATGAACCACCCTGTAAATTGACATAAAAATTGGAATAATTACTCCGCCAGCGCTGATTCGCTAAAGTTAGAATTTGGTTCGAACAGTATTCCAAAATTTTGATCTAGTATGTCAATTTGTTTTAGAAATGAAGAACGCAGTAGTGTCTGTTTTTATATATTAGTAGATTCCCTAGGGTTCAACGATCAACTTGAAACACATGATTTTATCAGAGGTTGGATACTCCAGGTTTATTTTATGTAGACGTAAATGTAGTAGAAAATGATAGTCCAAAATTGTATCGTTCATCGAAATATGTTTACCTCTAGATATGCGGATGTGAATGTCAATCTTAAAAAGTTTTTAAGGAACCAAGATGTTACACAATGACGTAGTTTTTTCTTTGTCAAAATATAAAAAGAATACTCGAGGGGATTGACTTTGTCAATTTCACTGTTTACTCTGTTCCGCTGCAGTGAACTACAAAGAAATTCTTTGGACAAAAAGTTTAGTTTGTACTTTTCCAAAAGTTTTCTACCATATGTCCGAACTCTAAATGGCGCCCGAAAACTATGGAATTTTCTGACAAAAAAAAACAAGTCGATGACCGCCCTCTTTATCAATTGTGTAAAATAAACGGAAGACGATGAACTGTTTTGGATGCTTTTACGTGGCCGGTGGCCGGCGCAGATCATTTTAACTACATGGACTCAGAAGCTTATCGGAAGGGTCACCTCAAGTGTCCTGACTAAATATGACCTCTCCGTTGCAGGACTAAAATGTTAGACCTTCTCATGAACAGAACAAATTATAATCAATCTGATCTAAATTTCACACGTGAATGCATGGAGCTCCAGACGAAAGACTTTGAGAAGTCAATATCGTCATTATGTATAAATCAAAAGATATGATAAAACATTATATTGGGTTTTTTTCACTTTTATTGCAACATTTAAAGCAACACAAAATAAACAACGACACATCAACACTTGGTTAACATCAGGTGGCAGACTGAATTCATATTACATTATATATTTTGAATATTTCAAATGTGCGTCAAATACATTCAATTTGGTCCCGAATCATTGTATATGTTTGATATTAATTTTCGAAGTGAAAATAGACCTAAGAAATTAATCTAATTGTCCTACAAATTGTCTTTTCCCTTTCATCCAGATCTTTAAAATCTGGGAAAAATTGCTAATCTTGCAATTGTATTTATTCAAAATTCTAGCTTCCAAAAAATCTAGAATTAGATAATTTTTCGGAAGAATTGTAATTTCAAAAAATTAAGTCAGTCTGTCAGCCAAATATTTATAACGCCTTATAATATACGATTGTACCACACTTACACATCTAAAGTATTTCTAATTGAAAATTAAATACATAAAAACATGTCCGCTAGCTGAGGGAACAGACAGCTATTAATTATAATTGGGACGGGAGCCTGATACGTTTTGCAGGTAATGCACAAAACAAAATAATTATTCAATATAATTAATGATTACCTACTCTGCAATACATAGAACAATAGAAGATTTAAAATTTATAAAATTCCAGGAAAGAGAGTAAGAAGAAATAATTTAAAAACCAAAATTTCACTAGAATACCAAAAACACTACAAGAAATCTGTTAAAGAAATTGAAATTCAGTTCCCAAATTCATGAAAGGGTATTAAAATGAAGTTTTGAATTAAAATTGCTGATTATGATTTGAAAGTTCAAAATAGAAATGATTTAAAACTTTAATACGATTTCTAAAACCATTATATACAAAAATTACAAGTGATGTGCCCTCATTATTAAACTCCACCGAAGAGTTTAACACTAACATTTTATCAGCAACCAGCACTGTCCTAAATACACCAAAATCGAAACTAAAATTTTACTAACAAGAAACGAAAACTTCATTGCTGAAATGAAACCGTCCTAAAAAATCGAAAGTGTTAAAAACCTGAACCCATATATTTGAGCAATTTGTAATTCTTCAAATATAGGCCACCGGGTAATTGAGGAGCTATATCTAGAAACTCAAAAAAATTGACCAAATTGTTACAAAACAGGTGAATGGTATTTTAAATGCTAAAACCGTTGGAGTAAATAACTGAAATTTTAAATACGGTACAACATGAACGTACGACAGAAAAACGGACACGTCTACGACACCAAAACTAGTACAGTATATTCGAAGTTCCGACATTTGTAGGCTTAAACCATACAAAGTGGCCAATTTTTAAGTCGTATAGTGCTGAAGGTTATGTATTTCTACATTTACCGATAATTAATATTTGGAATCACACAGCGTTAAAGTTGACGAAGTTAATTTTGTAAAGTGGAATCGTTAAAGAAAACTTAATTCTAAAAGAAATTTCAAAAACTACGAGTAAGTCTAGGATATAGTTAACTATCTAACTCTGAATGATCTGAGTGTCCTTGTCAAGATCAATTCGATCTATTCAAGAGCGCTACTCAAGAACCGGTCTCAGACACGTGCGGAATACATTATCGTACCATATTAAAATGGAATAATGTAAATCCAAACCTTAATTAAAGTTATGGGAAATTTCCCTAAATGTACTATGCCTAATAAACACATTTAAAAATCATAAGTGGTACGTTATGCTAAAATATACAAAAAAAAAATACTTATGAATCTATAGGAAAATCTTAGAAATGTTAAAAACGATATAAATGCTAAATTTAAAAACAGTCTGATATGTCTGTCTGTCTTGAAGGAACAAATGCCTGTTATTTTTTTAAACAAAGAAAATCTAATTCTACGATGAATTGGAAAGCTAAATAAATTTCAAGCAAGAATATTTGAATGAAATAAACGGCATAAATTCAAATTTGGAAATTAAATTTTCTAAACAAATTTCAACCAAAATTATGATCAATTTTAGGTAATTTTAAATATCTTTACGATAAAAAATCTAGGACGTCTTTAAATTAAAAAATTTATGTCTGAATTAGAATTCAATTTAGGAATCATATTATTATAATAAAATGTATAAAATCAATTTAAGCACAAAATTACCATTCCAGTTCCTAGAAGACAGATGTTATCGACATATGCTTGTTGCATTTTTTAAAATGGACAAGCGACAGAATCTATGAAGACTTTTAAGAAGAAAATATTGAAATCTCAGAGCTAACTAGAAATTTAAGCCTATTTCCTAAGTAATAGTACTTAAATTCTGTACAATCAATCTCTGAACCCACCATTGCATAGACCAAGTGACGTGAAATCAATGTCTATAATCAATTTCTAATTAATCAATGTCTTATAGATAATTAAATACAAATCAAAATGTACAGAACATATAATGACTCTGAACGATCGGCATGACTAATATTTCAAGATCAATTCAATTCAGTTCGAGAGTCCTACCTATACCTGGTGTCTTTTTGGGTGCATCCAGAAATCATGTTTCATGGATTGGACTATCTAGCCTTAAAATTAGGATTTATTACGTAATACACGCATTTAACTAATTTCCTATTAGAATTCTATCTCCCTTATTTGCAGCCACTGGGCTATAAAGGTAACCCTATAGCACCAAAAACAAATAAAAACAAATGTGGACCTAAAATGATAGTCGAGTTCGAAATATAAAATGCTGCTAAATGTCTGTATTGAAGGTAATTTTGGAAAATAAACAACATGGTACGTTAAAAATACCAATTGTCGAAATTCATATTTCGTCAATCAAACCATTTTCGATTATAATTAAAAATGCCGACAGGCACGCAAATTGACACGCAACGAATACGACTAGCAAATCATGTCCACACCTTGTAAATTCGGACTAACTATTCCTTAATTATTTTTTACCTAAAATAAGCCACCGAAATCGGACAGCACTACGAAATTATCCTTATAATATAAAAATGCCAGCAAATCAATATGAATCAACGCTCCGAAGTTCAGCAACTGTCAAACAAATACTGACTGGAATGTCAATCCACAACTATTCAAAACTAGAAGTGGTACTATACTGGAGTCACTAATGAGACTCAACTATTCCTAAAAGACATATTATATTCCTATTACAAGACATTTAAAGCCATATTATGAATTAAAATATTTATAACCAAATTACTAAACTAAAAAGTCAAACAAAAATGTACAAAATAAATGCAATTGGTACGAAAAATATAACTAAATGAATAGTAATGGCAGAGCTGAACTGAATAAGTCAGTAAGTTCATAACTTGTAGATAAAATGAAAAACTAAACCAATTACTGAAAATATCTAAAAATGTAATTAAAAACTTGAAGATAATTGAAAAATAATTAATAATAAAATAAAAAACTTAACAAAATATGCAATCAGAAAATTATTAACCAATTTAAAAATGATAAAATCAAAAAATAAATTGTAGTGAAAATCAAAAAAACTAAACGCACAACTTGAAATAGTCGAATAAAAAAAATTAATGGTGAGCTCAAAGAAACCATAAATGCAAGTACAGTAATCGGTAGTTGAGAAAGTTGTTGCTAAAATCAAAGAAACTAAAGTATAGCTAAAAATAAAAGTAACCGCGAGTTGAGACAATTAGAACTAAGATTGTTAAAATCTTAACTAAAATGAATACCGGGAGTTTGAAAAAAGTACATCTATACATTGAAAGAAACTAGAAATGAATACCGGGAGTTAAAAAAAAGTATAGCTACATTGAAAGAAACAGAAAAAAAATACTACCTGGAGTTTTAAAACAATTTTGATAAAATCGAAGATACTAAAAAATTTAATACGGGAAGTTTTTTAAAAAAAATGCTGCTAACGTGAAAGGAACTAATAAATGCCAATGCCAGAAGTTTTAAAAACATTATCGCTAAAATATTAGAAACTAATAAATGCTAGTACCGGGGTTTTAAAGAAAATACTGCGAAGATCTTAGAAACTAATAAATTCCGATATCGCTAGCTTTAAAATCGTTATCGCTAAAATTTCGAAAAACTAATAAATGCCAATGCCGCAAATTATAAGGCATTATCGCTAAAATTTGAAAAACTAATAAATGCCAATGCCGCAAATTATAAGGCATTATCGCTAAAATTTGAAAAACTAATAAATGCCAATACAAGTTTTAAAACATTATCGCTAAAAGGAAAGAAAATATTAAATGCTCTTTATATAATTAAATAAAACCGGGAGTTTTAAGAATTATTGCTAAAAGGAAATTAGTAAATGCCGATACCGGAAGTTTCAAAAATTACTGCTCAAATTTTAGGAACTAATAATTGCTAGTACCTGGGTTTTAAACAATCACTGCTAAAATCTTAGAAACCAATAAATGCTAGTACCGCGGTTTTAAAAAATCACAGCTAAAATTAAATGCTAGTACCGGGGTTTTAAAAGATTACCGCTAAAATTTTAGGAACTAATAAATGCTGGTACCTGGTTAAAAAATTACTACTAAAATTTTAGAAATAATAAATGCTAGTACCTGGGTTTT